>BLKM01000329.1:994669-1105794 GCA_013340265.1 Coptotermes formosanus | reverse complement strand
GTGAGTGAGTGAGTGAGTGAGTGAGTGAGTGAGTGAGTGAGTGAGTGAGTGAGTGAGTGAGTGAGTGTGAGAGAGAGATATCTGTAAACTTCAACGGTGAGGCAACCTAGCTGTGAGTTGGGCTGTTGTGCCACAGAATAAAGAAGACTGTTTAAAATTTGCTAAAATGTTCATTTGATGTTTTTCTTTTCTAAATGTCCGTTTAACATGTTTTTAAGTTTCTTTGTGGTTGGTTAGAAAAGAGCACCTAAATTTCATGAAATTGATATGACCAGGATAGGGTTTGCATTCTGTCCTTAATATCTCCCAAGGCTCGTCAGGTGAGATAAAAATATAAAGAAAATCATGTGGGAAATTTCAGTATATTTTATTGTTCTGCCTCTTCAGCTGTTGGCTGTTCTGAATGATCATTCCTGTATTTAGGACCATTATGCACAATTCCATGTAGTTGGGGTAATGGGGTAGCAGCTAAGTGTAACATAAAGACACCCTGCTTCCCCATATCTATGTTCTTTGGTCATGATTTGCAGTTCATGAATGGCAGCAAGATGTTGCAGTTTTGAGGGAATATTATCTCACTTAAATGTAAAGCAGATCTGAAATGATGAATACCATGTTATTTATCTGATATGGTAAGATTATTTATCATGGTAACACCTAAGTTACTGTGCTTTGCACTGGAAATGTGAAAGCAAAACTGTCAGGAATGTGCCCACTCCTCTGATGAACTATCTTCAAAAACTGTCGCCATTTCACCATTCCTCAGTTTGCAGTGTGTTAGTTTTGTTTTGTTTGTTTTTTTTTTGAAGTGACAAGTTAACTTCTTTGTCATGACCAAGTGGTCTTTAAAACTGTATATGAGTTTGTATCCTACATTTATTTGAATCTGACATTTTAATTTTGTGATGTGCTCTAGACCAAAGTAGAAACCTATTGAACTGTCAGATTGGAAGATTTAAAAAATTGGTCACTATATTGGTTTGGCAGGTGCTGTTAGTTTCACATTACTGCCCAGGGAATTACGAAAGGGTTGTAAAGGTTATTGTGTTCACTTTATTTTCATGAAAGATAGCTCTACTGTAGCAAAAGAGGGGCCATTCATTAACTGACCAAATTATTGTTTACACATCACCACTCTAGATTTCTCCTTGGGAATGGGGGAGGAACATGCCACCAAGTTTTGCCTGTAGATGTGTATAAAACTGCTTTGTTTAAATGATCATAGTGTGGCCTTCATTTTCTGTGTACAGTTTATATATTTTCTTCCTTTCACTTTGTTTACATGGAGAGATATTTTATGTTTGATGAGTTATGTACACTGAGGATGGGATTTATGACACGTTGATTGAATTTCTGGCTTACATTCATGTGTCCAGGGCCAGATCTCTAAAATAAAACTATTATATTGCCATGATTACCATATTTTATACGTTGGAGAACAGAAAGATATATCCTGACACTAGATGATGATTCTGAGATATTTGTTGCTGTTGGAGAACAGAAAGATATATCCTGACACTAGATGATGATTCTGAGATATTTGTTGCTGCTCGTTATAGAATGCTTTGATTTACTTCATTCTTAGCAGGTTTTGTAACTGCATGTGGTGATACACAGCTTCAGTTTCTTCAATTATGCATGGTTTTCATCAGTCTCTGAAGTATAGAACATCTTGTAACTCATGTTTTGATGGTAATCAGCCACTGTCACCTCACAGGAAGCAGTTGGTAACAGAAAAAAAAATTAAGGTTTTCGTCCTTCTGGCATCTGTATTACAGTTTTACAAGGAATTTAGCACAATCTGTATGATCACAGTGAAAGTTAAAACTGTATTTTGTATAGGATTTGATCCTGTACAGTGACAATACAAAGTAATGCCGTGGCAGAATTCCTCTGGGAGACTGACAGTGCTAATTTTCACTAATATCAAATGGAAATGTGAAGATCAGCAGTGTTAACATTTCTCCTGTTAAACTCTGATTTTTGTGTGTATGACACAATGGGTGACAGAAGGTGACTTCATTGTTATTGTGACTTCTCATATGTTCATAAGGACAAGTTTGTATGTTTACAAACCATCCTCGTACTGTATTTACTGACATATATTTCACATGACTTTCCTCAAAGTATTACATATATGCACATCTGTAAGATAGTTCCCAGAAGTGTTTTACTGTTACATCCTGTTTCTCTTCTTGCCTGTTAGTTGTATGAACTTGTGATGCCCACCTCAGAATGACATACATGTGCATAAATCAAGAAAGAAAATGTTGACCTTGAATTTGTATAGTGCGTGTGAATCTTGCATGCATGGGGTACAGAAGAAGTGTGTAACAAATTTTCATTGAAAAGCTGTAAGGGAAAAGAGAATACTCAGAAAGTCTGCATGGGAGTATAATATTAAAATGGATTTCAAGCGAAATGTTATGAAGATTTGTATGGGTCAGAGACAGGACTGACAGTTAATTAAATCTTTGAGTCATCCTGTTGTGCGTGATGTAGAAAGTCAAAAAAATAGTATCTCAATCAACTCAACAGATCCATCAGTTATTGGTTATTAGATTTTTACATTAATTTATTTTCTCCAAAACTATACTGACGATATTCCAACATTAAGGTTATCTTGTTTATCTGCATTTTAAATTCGTAACTTAATGCAGACATCGTTAAGAAGGAGTAGTGGGACAGACTAATAAAATGTCCTGAATTTTGTGGAGAGAGTCTGAAGTTAAATTACATGTACTATGGAAAAAATGTTCGTATGCTGAGTTCAGTATTTACATGTCAAGAAGCCAGCTGGCTGCAAGGGGCTGTAGCTGTCTATAGTTAGTCTCTTGAGGTGGATGTCATGATGTTTCAACAAAACAGTTGACTGAAGATGTGCTACACTTCCATTAAGCTGTACATTGTTAAACTTCACAAAGTGTTATATATTTATGGAAAATATATTCTGAAAGAAAGAGGATGTGAAATGTATTTCAGTTAATATGGTATAGTGTGTTTTATTTGGGGTCTATTTTGTTGTGTGGCTGTGACTGGAGTAGCATAGTTCTGTTAAGTTTATGTGCTGCTGTGGCTTTACTCCACAATTATTACAAGTGGCATTCTGTTAATAAAGTTGTTACTGTACATTAACCGGTGATTGCCATACAACTGTTAGGTAGTTATAGGTTTGAATTGCACAAGTCAACATAAGCTGTATAGTTCACATGGCAGTGTGTCTCTTCTGAGACACTTGCATTCGAACAGTAGACCTGTTGATGCACGTGTAATATATATACTGTATATATATTTTTTTCCAAACCTGCTGCCTGTTAACTATATTATGGAAGTCCGTGTCTCACTTGTCTGCACCAAATGTTATGTTTGAAATATATATCAGGTAGTAACATACAGCAATGACCACTGTGTATGCACAAGGTGATTATAAAGTAGCTTTACAACTTAAGGCTTTTGTAAGTGCATTATTTGTCACGTGAAGAGAAAACAGGTGCTTGCTGTGGGTGCCACAGATGATGTGGTAGACATCAACTTCAGTCTCCTTCCACATTTATGGGGCATACTGGAAGTGACTCGTTTGATAGCTTTATAGGCCTAGTCGTGTCCTGCACTTCAGTGATGGATTGTGGTAGGAGGATTCCAGTTGTAATGGTCACGTATTACACTGAATTTCTTTGTGTACAACAGTGTCCTTGGTGAACATGAACAGGACTGAAGGCTGTCAACTTTATGTACAGTATTTTTGTTTGTGATAATGTCATTTGTTTTCCTTTTGAATGATAAATAACAGTTACAAAAATCTGAGTATGTGAAGACTAGATTTTTATTATGGGTTAGTAATAATTGGTTCACTTTATATTCTGGTCATTTCTTGCAATATTTTTATCTTTTCTGTGCTGTGGAGTGTCATTGCTATGTGCAAAGTTTTTATCATCTAAAAACTTCAGTGTATTTTCAAATACTAGAAATGCATTTTTTACACAACTTAACATGATTGTGCTAATTCAGCACATTAGTTTGGATGATAAAACTGTGTGCATAAATGCTGGCAGTCTGTGTTCTGTGCTTTTAGAATATGACTTTTGGAAGCTCCAACCAAACAATGGTGGATTGAAGTCGAGGGGACAAATCAGCGTCTGGTCTATGCTGATGATATCAATTTACTGGGAAAAAACATAGATACTATGAAGAAAAACACTGAAGTTTTTCAGTCCGCAGTAAGGAGGCTGGTATAGAAGGAAATGCAGAGAAAACAAAGTATATGTTTGTGTCTTGTCAACAAACTGCAGAACAAAGGAACAATGTAAAGGTAGATAATAAACCCTTTGAAAGTGTGACAAAGTTCAAGTACGTGGGAACAGCACCAACAAATGAAAATAATAGAAAATGTAAAAATTAAGAGCAGATTAACTTCAGGGAATGCCTGCTACCCTTCGGTCAAGAATCTTTTGTCTTCCTGTTTTCTGCCTGAGAATATAAGGATGAAAATGTACCGAACCATAATGCTGCCTGTTGTGTGATATGGGTGTGAAACTTGGTCTGTCATATTAGGGGAGAAGCATGAGCTGAAGGTGCTTGACAATAGGATGTTGAGGAAGA
This sequence comes from Coptotermes formosanus, assembly GCA_013340265.1. NCBI lineage: Eukaryota > Metazoa > Arthropoda > Insecta > Blattodea > Rhinotermitidae > Coptotermes > Coptotermes formosanus. The sequence continues at coordinate 1,101,195 of BLKM01000329.1, read as the reverse complement.
TATTTGAACCTAGGAGGGAAAAAGTAACAGGAGGATGGAGGAAATTGTATAGTGAGGAGCTTCATGATTTGTACTCATTGCAAGTATTATTTGAGTGATCAAATAGAGGAGGATGAGATTGGTGGGGCTAGTGAATACCGTGATAACCTTGGCTCATACATCATAAGAAGTTATTTAACTCTTGTGAAGTTTCTTCTAATGGATCTTTCTTAATACATGTAAGATATAGTTTCTAGGTGTTTCAATAGTATAAGGAGATAGAACTGAAGCTGAAGATGTTGAATTACTCGTAGAATAATGGTGATTAGTAGTAGTAAGTAGGACAGTGATCCATTGTGTGAAATGTTCAAGGACTAAGTTTGTAACCGGTTGATATTTTAACTGTGTAGATGATGATATTAACTCTTTCCACTTGACTGCTGGGGAGTCTGTTTCATTCAAATCTTACCTATATTGCATGAATGGTGAGGCTGTTTTTATGTAAATGGCAGAATCTGTCATCTTTTCTGTGTCTAGAGAACTGTTTCCTGGATCTGCTTATGGTTACAGACAAACAGAAACTAGTTACCAGTGGTCACCTTTTGCAAGCAGCTGTCTTTAATCTGAGCTATAAATATGAGCTGTATGGATTGTACATATAAAACAGTTATGAGTAGAAAGGGTTAAAGAAAATAATGATTAATTGATCTTGAATGTGTAAATGTGTAACTGCAGTTAACAATACAGTTATGCCCAGGAGCTACGTTGTAGGTGGTCCTGAGACCAGCAGTATTAGTCGCGATGACTTAAGCTGAGACAGATATTCCCATACACTCATTGTAAAAATGGGGAGGATGGTTCCAGACAATATATTGTTGTCAAGAAAAATAGGTATGTTCATACTTGTGAAAAATATACAAAAACTATGAAATGACAGTTTAAGGAGGAGGCACTTCCTCTTGAACTGCCATCAGGTCATCTGGATCATCATCTCCACTGTACAACAATACAGGTGGTGATACACGAGTCTCTGAAGATGGTTTGAAGAAGTCAAACACCAAAGTCTGCCAAGGCAAAGACCTCTTTTTCTCCTTCAGAATGTCCTGATAGCAAGCAAGCTTCCTTGCAGTTCCTCATCAAGTTGCCACTGCTCTTTGAGTCAGTGTCTTAAAGCATTTTGATGCCAGCTTCAGTGAATCCAGGCCCCTCTGTCAACTTTGAGACTGTTGTGGCTGTCTCCTTAGGCCCAGGTTCATCAGCCTTCCAACTTTTTCAGGGACCTTTGCTTCTAAATTTCAACAGGGTGTTTGAGCATAAGGTCTTGATTGTGGTAGGTCAGCAATTCAAAGACATCTGTAGTGTCATGCGTACGTATTTGCTCACTTTGCTTAATGTATTGTATGTGGGGCAGATGACAGGTGGAACTACGTAAGTCGTGGGGTGACTGTATACCAAATGTTCATGTACTATAATGGTGAAATATTAATTGCAGTTACAGAATACTGATGTTGAAGTGTATTCCAGAGTACCTTAAATTTGTGGGAGATGTAAAATGGAGATTTCCTCAGGTAGGCATTTTAATTGCCATATTTTGCTGCCAATAATGACTTGTAGTAACCATAACATTTGGTGTGCAGTGTGGACTTCCAGACAGCACGTGTCTCATCTTTGAAATTGCCGTACTGTATCTGAACATTATGATAGTCATAGTTATATAACGTGTCACTCCACTGAGAGGTAGACTAGCCCATATAGTATTATTGAAACCTATCATATCTATATTGTTAAACAGAGTACCTACACTCATCTTCCGACTCTTGACAGTACAGGTCATGTTCCAAGACTGGGTAGCAGGGGTGTCAAACTTTTTTATGGTTTTAATAATGAGGATTGTGGAGCAACAGGGGACATGGAGTGACTACTCACATATCTTCATTCAAAAACTTTTTTCCATTTTAGTTTCTCAGGTAGCAACCATGAGCCAGACCCATAATTTTGTGAAGTAGTGGGGTGCCAACATCTGTGTCTTTCAGGTCTTTATACAAGCATTCAGGAGCATCAATGGTGCGGTGAAAAAGAAGGCCTAAACTTATGATTTTAGAGACAAGCATATTGTGCACTGTTGCAACATTTGGTGTGTGAAGAATATCGTTGTGCAACACCTCATGTGATTCCTATTCCTGGAATGACATGTAAGCATGTTACAAATAGTGGTAGAATGACAACACAGAAATTAATGGAAATGGTATGTGATATTTTGAGATGACGTGTGGGATGAGAATGTTTGTTGAATCTTAGAAGAACAATTAAATTAGGTGGAAAGTGAAATGATAGAAGGACTGTGCCTTTTGATATAGCCTCCAGTACATGTCTAGGAATGTGTGAGATGACGCTTGCTCCTTTCAGGATTTGCTAACATTTCTGAACGTAGTGCACATACTGTAGCTGAGTGTTATGTGCTACAGAGAATATTGTTTTCACTTCTTCATATTGGTGGAGAGGTGGTTTAAATCGCTGGCAAATGAGTCTATCCCAGTTAGTGTATTTATTGCTTTACCCCAGGCCCTATGGGAGAAGTCTGTGATAGTATCTTTGTTAAGGGGTTCGACATTATCACATTCCTCCAAACTCACTATTTATAATTATCCTTACACCCCATTTGGTTGGACGTAATCTCAGCAATTAAGACCACAGACATGTCATTTTGCCCAGCAATTGATACAGTTTAAAATCTGTGACCTTTTTTTTGAGCCCCTTCAGTTGCCAAAATTCTTACAGTCAGGATTCTTCTTTATAAATTCAGTTAATGTTATTAGTACGGAACACAAAAATTCTAAATAAATGTTATGTAACGGGTAAGGAAGGTTGTTTGTCCACAAAAATGTGTTGCACAAAACATGCTTCCCTGCCTGTACTGGAATGTGGAAAATAAATACAGTTGTCAAGCACATTTTGTGGTATATTTGTGATAAACTGTAATATATGTATTTTATGTGATTGGTCTTCTGTCAAATAATATGTGAATAATTGGATAAATAATTTTGTGCTAAGATGTGTAGTAAAATGGACACTGTGAACTGCACAGGAACAATCCAGACTGACAGACAAGTGATACATATGGATGCAGCACATGCTAGAGCAAAGTGCAAGTATGTGTTAAGCTCATTACATTGCTTATTTCTCAGTATTTAATAAAAAGCCTAGTAATAGAAGGCCTACAGAACTGAACCTAAATACTGAATTGTGTTCTTAAAACAAAAGATAATGTATACAGAAGTTGGCACCTCTGCCAGTGTGTTCACACTTTGTGTACGTGGTGTTTGCATTTTATGACCTTATGTTCTTGCAAGTGGCAGATGTGCTCAGGACTTGGTTTGGTGACATGTGATGTAAAGAACGACAAACGGGAAGGTCACATACTGAGTGTGGTATTCCGTTGAGTGTGATATATTAATGTGAGGTATTTTTACTTAACTGTAATTTTAATGTGAAGAAATGGAAGATTATATTTTAGAATAAGGTAAATATGTTTGTATTATAAGAGTTTTAACTCAAGACAGGCCTGTCTGAAATCACAGCTTGTGGCTAACCCATTCCCACCAGTCAGTGCGTAGGCCAGGCTGAAAGTCTAAGAGATATGTATTTCAGGGTATGGGCCACAATTGGCCCTTGGAGTATGTTTGACACCCCTTGCATTAACTTTGTAGCTTATGTATATATGTACACATAGATGCCCTCACTATTCTGGAGGGTACTAGAAGTTTCAGCTTGGTATGAATCTATGACTGAGCTCCATTAGTGCTGTGTTTTGACCTTACAAAGTAGACGGGATAATTCTGCCTTGTCTTTCATAGAACAGGATCTAATTGTAAAGCCAATAGATTCACCTGCAAGTATGCATGAACTGGACAACACTTGTAGACCTCTTAGGACAGTGTTCAGCTAATCCTAATATTGCATATGATGGAATGTGTTTTCTGCTGTGTCCTGACAAAGTACATATAGAATTGCTGCTGTAGGTATCCAGTTATTCAAACTGACTAAACAGATTCATAAGTTCTTTGTGGCATTGCCACTTTTACCAGTGGTTGTTGTGACATTCTACCCAAAGTTGTTTAAATCTTAGCTGTTTAGTGTAGTGTTCTGAAACTCACCCACACCAGAGCAATATTTACCAGCTTGGTCATTCAAGAGAATTCCTTGCCCCCTCTGTTATGCAGTACAGAATTACTGTTTGGCTCATTCCAGAACAGTTTCTTTTATCATGTTTGCAAGTGTGTTGCACAAATAGGATGGTTTTTGTGGCTCCATCATGATCCCCAGAAATCCTTAGAGTTATCAACAAGTTGTTGAAATTGTTACAAGTAAATCACTGTGCAAAGTATTGATGTTCATGATAATTTGGGATGGTTTCGGGTGGGGGGAGTCTGTTGTTATAACTACAAGTTAGATGTTGCTCAATTTGGCCATCACTGGTATTTGTAGTCACATATCATGAGGTTTACTTTGAAATTGTTTCCCTAAGTAACACATATTGAGCTGGTTCTGCAAGATGGGTAGATCACAGTTGCATGTGTATCTCTTGATATTATTCACTATACTGAAGCAAATTTTCAAATGAAAACTTGAAAGAGTTTTATTTTTGAGTCTCATGTGTAAAGCTGTACTGTATGGTAATATATGTGTTCATGACTGTACTACATCTGTGTCTTCAATCTTCCACCTCTGGCACTGTATGGTTGCAGTGATGCACTGCAGAATCACAGCTGCAGTATTGAACAGGACAAAGGCACAAATAGCAGTGAGTATGTGCAGTTGTTGAATTTTCTTGCCTTCATCAGTTTGCTACTCCAGATGTAACCATGTATTCTAGTTTTTATATTACAGAACATACCTGTACATTCAGAACCCATTAATGCATAGGTTCTAGTGCCAGATTCAGACCACAGTTTTCTTTCTTTGATTTGATTTCAAATAGACAGAATCTTGATTATCAGTCCCCTGAAATATAAACTTAAGTGTCACGATTTTGTATTGACTCCAAGACACTTGCTTAGCTCGTACTGCCTTCATGTCACATAAGTATTCATAACCATTAGACTGTGAGTTATAAGACTTCTTATACCTTTTCAATCAAATACCTTATTCCAGTCTTTGTTCCAATATATATACTGAACATACTGGTGTAGTGGCAGCACTGCATTTGTTCCATTCTTGGTTTGGTTTCCAGTTCTTATGATTAAGGGTTCTCACAGTTATCTGCTGTGGTAGGCCTTCCAAGTTGTATCACAATTTGTGATCATCAACACAGTTGATGCTACACTAAGGCCTTTTATCATCCTTTCTGTCTGTCCATACTGTCTGAGTGTATCGGTTTTGAATTAATTGCAGTCTTGTCTTTTTTCCCCATTAGATCTGTCCAGGAAATTCTTTTCTTATTTCCTTTGAAATCAAGATGAAGTCTCTCACCAGCATTATAGATGGTACCATGGTTCCCTGTGCTGTTTCTTCACAGCTCCTGTCAGATCGTCAGGTGCCATAGGAGTTGAGTTTTCATTGTGCTGCACTACAATTGGGTCTTTTCAACACAAGCCAGTTTTGTCTTGCAGCAGCAGTTAGACTTTGGAGTGATTAATTTATTCACTTTCTGTGTATGCTCCATGGGTTAGGTTTGTGATTGGTTTTAACTAGCCATCTCCTTCTAAACTAAGTACACGGTGCAGGGTTTTTGTTCAAAAATTTATAGGTCTTCAGCTACTCAGAAATGTCTCTGCATTTTTGCAGAATTCATAGTTTCCTTACTGTATTCATGAAAGTCACCATTACCTGTTATTCTGAGTAGTGTTCCTTATTATCATTCCCAGTGCATTCTATTACATATTTTTCCTCTCATTTTCCATCAGGTTATACAAATGGGAAATAGAAAATCAGTTATTGTGCCATGTTGTAGTTACTTTTATTGTTACCCTCATATACTTCCAACTTTTCCACTGTGGTGAATATAGACAAGTGTACTAGGATGGTGTAATTTGATTCAGTTTGAAACTGGTGGGGCATGGTTTGAAAATGCACTACTTCGAAGTACAGTGCAATTGGAAAGTAAATACATAATGTTAAATTGCTCCATTTCCTAAACGGAATGCTGTGTTGCTACAGTTCTTACACCATGTTAAGGTCCTTACACTGCCATTTAGTGTTAGATATCAACATAGGCTCCAGCATGTTGCACACCTTTCTGTGCCCTGGAAGACAGACTAATAACACCTTTTCTTAAGAAGTCAAGAGGAACAGCAGCAAAAGTTTCTTGGATTTTTTGCTCCAGTTCATCAAGTTTTTTTTTTATGGGTAGGTTTCTCTTGTGGCTTAACCCCACAAACAGAAATTACACACAACCCATTCTGTTGCTCTTCAGTGCTACATCCCCCAGCCTGGAGAATGGTTTTTAAGCCTCACATGAATGGGAAGTATAAAATGTTGTGGAGGTCCTTGTCATAACTTTCCTATTCAATAACTGTGGGCAGCAAAAAACTATGAAGCATATTCAATCTGGGCTCGCCATTCATTTTGTCTTGTTTTTACTTTAAAATGACCCTATCATACATTCATTCGGTTTTAACTGTAATGCCTTTCCATATCCCAGAATGTTAGGTAAAGTTGTTTGTGTACATGCCATGAAGGTATATCTTCGCTCATTCTTGACCGCAACACTCAATGGAGATGAGTAGTTATCTATGTGCATGACCAGTATTTAAACCATGTCGTTGAGAAATGCGCTGTAAATATGTCAGTTGGATTAAACTGCTTTAGGACATAGTCTAGTTGCAGGCTTTCATGATGTTTTTAATAGTAGTGTTAATGATGGTGATGATTACTTGATGTTAAGAACTTTACGTGTCTGCATCGTATGTCTTGCGTGACTGTAAAAGTAAAGGACAGACTGACTGCACTACAAGTTGTTATACATGGTACATGTAAAAATGAAGTCAACACTAACCTAATAATCGTCACTAATGCAAGTATTTAATGCTATGTAGCTGGGCCGGACAACATGTGGGCCTCAAGTGAAGTATTAGCAGCCCTCAGTCACCTGAATAGTTCCGGTAATACAAGTAGTTTCAGTAATACAGTTAGCAAAATATAATAGGTCTACAGAACATAATATGACAACTGTCTTAGCAGAGAAAATGTTTGCAAACAATAACTCATCACTCTGAAGGCAGCACACAGTACATCAGTCATTCTTTGTGTTTTACCAAGTTTAATATGGCCTGCTACCTTGTCATTTAACCTTACTTACTTTTAGCGTAACTCTCTCTGTAAATAGCAGCCTTCTAGTCAATTTATTCCCTTCCAGTTTTTCAATGTGTATATAAACATGTGAAGCCCTCAGGCAAGTTCTTAATGAATTGTGTTATTTGTTTATTTATTTATTTATTTATTTCTAATTATGCATTCATAAGATCCATATAAGGTGAGAGAAACCATTGGGATATAGAACTTGTCATGTAATAATGCCTGCAAAAGGATATTTAAGCAGATATCATAATAATATGTGCAATATATAGGTAATAATATAATCTATACAATTATTCCTAATAATATGATCTAATATGAAAGAAATTATGATACATTCTTACCTATCCCAAACATTACATTAATTGTATAAAATACATAAGTTAGTTAAAATACAGTTGAGTATAAATAAGTGTTACAGTGTCATTCTTGGTGGAAATATTCTGCAGGAGTATAAAAAGATTTAAAATGAAGAAAAGCATGAAGGGCAGATTTAAACTATCTGGAATTATGATCCAGTTTCTTTATGTCTAAAGGAAGACTATTAAAAAGTTTCACACCAAGATAATAAGACCCCTTCTGATAAACTGATAAATTAGATTGGGGATGATAAAGATCTAAATTGTGGCCCTCCAGTGGGTTGAAGTTGGCCAGCCTTGCCACATAGCATGTGCCATTGACAAGATTGTTAAATGAAGTATGAAACAAGCTGTCAGGAAGTGGCAGCCAGTAGTTGTCAGATAAAGTAATAATCCTGTATATACAACAGATAATGCAAGTAATGTGTAATTGTGCTGGCAGTAGTTACACAAAGTTTTATCAAGACTGAGGTTAACTGGCATGCGCTGCCATGCAGTCTGTTACAAGGTTAACATTCTAGAGGGGAAATGGCTGACTGTGTCTTCAGCATAGGAGAAGATGGTGGCAGTCTCTGCCTTCAAAATGTTGGTAACCTTGTAACATACTGCACATTTCATGTGCCAGAAGACTGCACTCTGTAACTTTCACTGACATAAGAGCTTAAAATCTCATAATGTTTTATTATTTAACATATTTGCTGGAATAGTCTGATGTAATTAGGCTCATTTTTGTTCTTTAGGCTGCAGCATATTATGGCATTAAAATCTGGGGAAAATGTCATTTGACATTCAGTATTTCCTTCATATCAATGCATATATACAACTAATAAATGGAAAGCCTAATGTTATCTCATGCATGCAAATAATAAATGAGGGACTGTACTAGAACTTATTGTAACCAAATTCATAGCTAAGATATTTCAGGCAGTGTAGTGACTAGGCTGTGGAGTGGATGACTGAGAGGAATCACGGTTAAATTTGTGGTGGAGCAAGAAATTTTCTCTTTATTCAAAAGCATCAGACCAATTCTGGGACCCACCCAGACTTTTATTCTTTTGGGTACTGGTGGCACCCAACTGCTCACCTTCTTCTGGTGGCAAGGTTAAGAATGTATGGAACTATACCTCCAATTCATATGCCTTCATAGCATAATGCTTAACCACTTGTAGTCTGTACCAACAAGTTCAACGCAACACTTTGTTTTCCAGTTTTTGTTATTATTACTACATGTTTTGGGCACGCGAAGCATGCATCATATGGTAAAATGAAACTTTTTAGGAAACAGTGTAAAGGCAGAGGCCTCCCCTTCTTATATTAAGGTAAGATTATATTACAATAAAATTTTCTTAAAATATATGAAAATGTAAAAACTGTAATATATGGTGGTTTATTATTTCCAGTTGAACTAATAAGCTTTTTGTATTTTCTGTTTTTGTTGAAGCTTAACTAAGCACAGGGACAACTTCGCCTTTTTTAATTGTAACCAAACTTGTGTGCTTGCTTTGTGTCTCTTTAAGGTGAGAGTCATCAAGTGAACAGAGCAGCTGATGCTTATTTCTGGTTATACTGCTGAATCTGTTGTGATCTTGCAGGTGCTTTGACTTTGTATATCACAGTTCACATACCTGATGTAAAAGAGTAATTGTCTGCAAAGCCTGTTTTATGGAAGTCTTGTCAACAGGGTGTTCCAACTGCAGCATGTTTTCTGCAATGCATTACAAGCCATGAAAAGAGTAATACCACAAGGCACTAAGCTGTAACTACCTTACTTGGCAGATATATGGCCTCAGTATTGTAGCAGTACCCCGAGAGCAGAGGGATGAAGATGTATGTATTGTATGAAATCAAAACGTTATGAAGTGTTGGAAGTAAAGATGTTAATGCAGAATCTCACTTTGTACTTTACAGGAGTATTACCATAAGTGTAATGAGCCATTCTCAAAACAGAAATTCATGATAAATATATAAGTTTGTATTGTGTATTCACTGTGTGCATTTTCTTATGATATTATAGGCTGTGGTAATTTACTGTGTAATTGTTGGTTTACAAGAGCAAAATAAGGTGTCCCATTGACATTCGTAATTGTTCAACGACAGTTATGTAATTAAACTTTAAATGATTCTGACAATCCTATGTGGTCGCGGTCATTGACCAAAATTATCATCTTGGGCACAGGGATTCAGACTTGCACATTCTGATGGGACCACCACATTATGTTCTTTCCTTTTCCAATTGTGTGTGAAGGTGGGGGCATATCCAGCCACCAAAACATTTTAGGTTTTTCAGCATGAGGTGATGAACAGTGTCGAAAATTTCGATCATGACTAAGACCTTTCTATTTAGGAATTTTTCCCACTACTGTAGGCTGGTGGCCAGATCTGAACTTGGAGGACAGGCTGTGTTGTATCTCGGGGTTAACAGTATTGTTATTATTATTTTTGTTGAAATGATGCAACACTCAACCAGCTGGACTGCACATATTGCAGTAATACAGACCATGGTTGGTAAAGGTGAATGTGTTGAAAAGAACAAGGTTCTGAAAATCAACTTAAAATCTCTGTTGAATGGTTTCATTATGATTTCATGTCACGACAGTTAGGATAATTTTGCCAATTCTGTAAGGCAATTTAATTTCATAGGACCATTTTGTATAATTCAAGACAGTATAAATTAAAGGAGAAATGCTGTACTAATTAAGCTGGAGGAGAGAAACCCACTGAGTTCTTGAGAAATGTATTCTGTCTTTTAGTCTTTGCTGTTGCAAGTTTAAACATAGAGTCCAAAATGTAACATTGTACCTAACCTTGAAGAGAGGCACAAACTTGTTAGTTCTTTGGGCTGGCTTTTGTCAAGAAGCAGTACTCTTATTTTACTGAGGGGAATTTCAATCGGACCTTTTTGAGTACCGAGCAGTTGTGGATTGTTTCCACACTGTTATGTAGATGTTGCCTATCTTCAGATATGGTTTGTAGTTATTAGGCATTTGACATTGTTTTCATGCATCCTAGGATGTTGAGTATGATGGAGAAATATATCATCATTGTCTCATATTTCTAGTTCCTGTAAATAGGAATAAAATAAGTAGTTAAAACACAATTATATGTCAGTTTTTTATTTTATGTTGGGTAGCCATTAAAGTTCATAGCATTAGACCTGCAGGTTCTAGATTGACTGAGAATCCTGCATGCTAAATTGATTGATGGTGCTTCTGCTTCTAATGCAGAAAGTCGTGTGAACGTGAGGAAGTTTTTGTTCCCATTCATTTAACACTGAATGTTTTAACAAGATACATTTTGTTCTGAATTTATTGTTTCAGTTTGTGATCTCTAAAGGTTCAGCTTGCATTTACATAATTTGTATGTGCCACTAAGATGGAATGTAATTTTACAAAAGAACTGAGGTTATTGTACCTGGTGAGAAAGCTGTCATTTTTGTAAGGTGAGATCAGAGGCACCCAGTATATTGCAGCAGCAGGCCAAAGACACGGAAGTTGATGCTATAGCAATACTTTAATATTGTGCTTGATTTTAACATTCTGTATTTCTTATGAATTTTGTTACAGACATTTATCAGAACAAAATATGCATCAACTCTCCAACATATATAAGAATTGAGAAGGATTCACCAAAATAATTCAAAAATGTTCCTTTTTTACGATGATGTGAAGGGTGGCATGGTATATACCATATTCCACAAGACTGGACTCTGGACTCTTAACATGTTAAAGAAGTGCTGTCATTAGATCCTATTTTATTCACATGCCAGGGGAGTTAATTCTGTACTATATTTAGCATTTATCAAAAATGTTTAATCCACTGCAGAACTTTAATAAGAAAAAACGCTGTGCCTTTGCAGGCTGGGTCCTTATAATTTATTCTAATTCCTTTATAATTTTTGTGGTACACAACAGTTTTGGAATATTTTGACATAATAATGTCACTTTGTGACATTCATTGACAACTGTAGGAGATGATGCGTATCTGTCTTGCATATATTGATAGTAGATGTGTTGAAGGTGACTTTTACTATGTCATGATGTCGCATTATTGGAAAACAATATTGACCCCAAACAAAATTTATTTAACCCTGCATCATGTCGAATTGACATTTGTCTGCAGGTACACCAGACAGCATGGAATTGACAGGTTGTGTTGTATTTTTCGACCTTGAGGACTGACCCTCTTTAGCATCCATGCAGTTCACATGCAAAATGTAGTCCCTGAAGTGATCACAACTCTTGTTATTGAGTGTCAGTTTATGTGGTATTTATAATTGTGGTATGGTTTAAGTAATCACTTTCTAAATTTCCTTTTTAGTAGTTTGTGTAAAAATAAATTAATTGCTCTGGAAATTGAAAATTTGTGTACTTTTGTACAATGAATTTCAGTTATTTCATCATGATTTTCTATCTGAATTTAAAACCTTACAGGCATGGCTTCTTTAAATGCTGTGGAATACAGCAGATCTTGAGAAATTGGTTGAAGTGTTAGCATGAAATTTATAAACACACGGTGTAATTGTCCCTTAGTTAAAGCCAGTATGAAGATGGATGCTGAAATCTCAGGTGGTGGGTCCTGTTTTGCTTTATTAAAGTTTAAAGATCCATCCCATCTCTTCGCCCCTAACCATTTTTCAGCAGTATAACAGTAAAATTTTGTTATACCTGGCCAAGTTTGTGGGTGCCTCTGGTATAGGAAACGAAAGAATTTGATATGATTGATGTCACAGTATTAACACAGGCTCTGATATAAAGGAACTCGCCCTGTTGTTATTGTTATGTATTGAATATTGCTGTGTGTTAGTTGTAAAGGCATAGTAACAAGTGGTATGGCTGCTCTAGTCAGTTTATGGATATCCATTGGAATGAATGTACAAGAAACTATTAAGTTCTCAGGTAGGTTTTATTACTGCAGTAAAGTTGTGATATTCAGCCTCTTTTAGGACCAGAAGGTTGTCAGGTGTCACGTTTTGCCAGATCTTACAATGTTATATAGTAATGTGCATCTTGGTGTATCAAGCAACCTTACGGATGGGCCTAGCCATTTAATTTGTCACTTTATATCCTGTCATGTTCCCCTGCCACAATTTCTATTCCTTTTTTATCACTGTGTACATAACATGGTGTTTGTGTACAAGCTAAGGAAAACCAGCAGACACCAATAATTAGTGGCCAAACTCTCAGAATCAGTACTAGGTGCTGCTGGTTGATAGAATGACCTTTAACTGCCCTCATAGTCATTTTCCAGTCAACAGGGCTTTCTGGATCATCCAGTGCCAGATTTTACAGCTTTTAAGATAGTATTGTGAATACCACGCTGCCTTAATTTCTAAACTGGTGCACGTGTTCCAGAATTGAATGGTAATAGTTGTGGTTACTTTAGAAGCCCAGCTCTATAGTGCATGGAAAATACTGTCACAGCTCATAGTACATTACAGGCCAAATAATTACCTTGTTTTCATGTATATGTGCTTCTCTTAGTTCCTCCACACACACACAGTATTGTGACTATTGTGACATTTTTTTATGTTACATATATTGTTGCCAATCACAGTTCTTTTGCTGAAGTCTTGGTGGTGTAACTTGCTATTTATTGTGGCTATGCGCAGCCCTTACATGTCAACTAGCTTTGCTTCTTGGACAGAATGATCAGGATAGCTGTGATGCAGCAATTTTTCCTCCCCATTCTCCCATATCTGTAGCCTTTGTTCCATCATTCTACCCTGTTTTTAACACCAGGGTCTGCAGTGGCCTGTGGAATAGATTTTGACAGAGCCTACTACTGCAGGGGATACAGGATTACTAAACAGCCTTCAGAAGAATAATTTATTTCTTGCTATAGTCCCACGACATGAAACTCAAATGCCCACCTTCTTCACATTAGAGAGTTTGATGGTGTGTAATGCCAACAGTGCAATGACATTATGGCATGATAGTCTTGTGTTAAATAATTATGTTCACTGGGCTGATAATGGCCTTGACACTGGTGTACAGAGGATATGGTATGAAAGTCAGTTGTTTTAATACCAGTCATAATAAGCAACATTAAAATTCTACTGGAATTAACTGGTTTGTTTTCTTCTGGTTATAAGAAAGATGTGTTGTACTGCTGAACATTTATGAATGGTATATGTTAGTACTGGATGAGTATCAGGAAATCCAGCATTTTGTTATTTTGGCCCACATGCCACTTTTACTATTGCCTTAGGAATTGTGGTTGATAGTATTAGCATGTGTAATGTGTGCAGCAGATGCTATTTTACAGTAGTTCCAATGTTACAAAATGAAGTTATTTGTGTATTCAGTCGTTAATGCGTTTATAAATTTTTTAGTATTTGTTTATAGTAGGCATATCATATTACTTTCAGAAATCACAATGATAAGATGGAAGTGTCTATTTTTGTGGTTTTAGCGTTGTTAGGGCCAGACTATTACTGTATTCATGGCACAGTACCACACTAGAGCGAAAATGGTATTGTGTAGCTGTAATACATTTTAAAAGGACTTTTCTTCCATACTTCCAATAAAATGCCTTTCACAGTTGCATTATCTTTATTTTTGATGTTATTCCTATGACAAGTATGCAGTGCTACCATCAAAGTGTACTGACCAGTTTTCAACATCATTCCATATTTTGCCTTTCCATTGGTCTTCCTCATTTTTTGTTGTCTTCCTTGTTCTCGCTTTGCCTCAGCTTTGACTGCTTTCTGGATTCAAGCCAAATTCATCTGTTTCTGTTGATCCTTTTCTTTCATTAGCATATGGCAAACTCATTTATTTTACAGGTCATTTTCATTCACCATCAACACAGCTATTTATTACATTTTGTCAGCGAATAATGTGGCTGTGTGTTTTGACCACTAAGTAGCCATCTTCAGGCCATTAAAGTACACCATCTCTTGCTTAAGACAATTGAGAATGAAGAAGATTTGGAAATGACATGTATAAGTTCTGACACGAGCAACTGTTACAGACATGATATCAACTGGAGGGTCATGCCCAACCTTCTTGTTACAGATTGCAGCCACGTTCCACAATTTAAGGTTTTGAATAAAATTTGTATTTCTGTCCAAAACAGAAATAATTGTTGGAAGTGAGGTGTTAAATTCAAGCCATGGCTATCACACCCACAAGAGGTATCCATTTCTGCTTTTGTCATTTAAACTTAAGAATGAGCAGGTACTGGTTGTAAGGTTTTGTTGAACGTTACCTTCTGCCAATAAAGAAATAAGTAAGTAAATAACTAATATGTGATGAGCAGCCCAAGGAGTCTGAAATTTACCAGCATGTTATGTATTGCGTCGTATAAGGAAAGGAGCCAGCCACTCTTATATTAACCATTCTTTACAAAGCAAAAAATCCGATTTGGGTGAATTCCGTATAGAATATCTCTCTATGCAGTTGAACAGTTGTGAGTTTCAAGAAAACAGGCACAGTGAAGACCTTACTTTTCTCAGTGGCCTTAATTAGTTTCTAACTGTACTGCGCAAGTTTGTCTGGTATGGCCCATTTGGGAACAAGAGATCTGCACACAATTTCCGTTGTGGATGGTGGATATTGGCAGATCAGGGAAGGTTGTATATTGATAATCATATGAATTGGAAATGTCATGTTCACCAAATACTTCCAAAATTAAGTGCTACTTGCTTTATTATTAGGAAGTTGTTTCAAGTTTTAAATTCTGATACTGCGAACTGTATACTTCGCACACTTTCATTCAGTTATTAAATATGGAATCATTTTTTGGGGACAGTCTACTAATGCACGTAAAGTTTTTAAATTGCAAAAAAGGATGATCAGAATTATGTCTGGAGTGAATATGAGGAGATCTTGTAGAGATTTGTTTGGTAAACTTGAGATTTTACCTGTGCTGTGTCAATATACATTGTCTCTAATGTTTGTGGTAGATAATTAGAGGAATTTTCTGACAGGTTTGAATGTACACGGCTTACAAACTAGAAACAAAAATTGACTCTCTATGCTTACTGCAAGTCTTTCTGTTTTTGAGAAGGGAATTACTTGCTCTGAATAAGGACATTTGACAGTTTACCTAGTAATATTCAGCATCTCAGGAATGATATGGCATATTCTAAAAATAAACTACTTACATATCTTATTACTAATTTGTAATTAATGAATTTTTAAAACATGGTACAGGTTAGATAATTTAGATAATTTATGAATTTCTGTGCTTGTCTTTTACCTGGGATTTGTACCACAGTGCTACTGTTAGGTTTAATGTTGTTTACTATAATTATTTTATTGACTGTAGAGTTTTGTCTTTCTGGATCTGTGATTATGTCATTATGTTTTGTTTTATGAGCTTGTCTTATTATGACTTGTTTCATGTCCTACTGTTATGTGACAGAACCTTGGACCTTGAAAATGTATATGTATGTATGTACTTATCAGCTTAAGTAACGTCTACACGTGTATGGTGGAAATGTATGACATTTTGAAAATAATGGAAACCTACGTAAAGTCTGGATGCTATGTCTCAGAATACACTAATTGCAAATTTTATATTATTCATACCATGCATCTTGTTACAATCACTACATGAACCAACTCGTGCACTAGATAAAATGCATTTGTAAGCTATTATAAAACAGCCTACATGCTTCAGCACCAAAGTGCCATCCTCAGGGGGGCGTCCAATATAAGGGAATGCAGATCCAACACATCAGTATAGTTATTTAGCCAATATTTTAATCAGTCCTGTAAATGCGACTAAATAACTAGATTGGTGTGTTGGATCTGCTGTCTTTTGTATTGGACGCCCCTCTGTGGATGGCATTTTAGTGCTGAAACATGTAGGGGGTTTCTATAATAGCTTATGAATGTATTTTATTCAGTGCATGGGTTGGTTGATGTAGTGACACTAATTTCATTTTATTATCCTTGCAAAGTTTCAGTTCGTGTTCAGATGGAGACACAAACATACGCCACTGGTGTCAGCTGGCCTTAGAATTTGGTGGATTTAGAAAAAGTGCTTGCCAAGTTCCGAGGAATTAATGTGACTGTAAATCACGCTGATTACAGATACGATTTAAGTTGGTGGCCTGTCTGATTGCAGTTCGTACAATGTCCCAAAAAACCAGTTACAACAACATTTCATTCGAAAAGGTAGAATTCCGTCATTTGATAGATCCGAGGGTAAAAACCATTTTCCGCATTTCGTGGACTGTCGGAAGAAATTTGGGATATATTTACGTTTCACAAATTTATTTCGATTTGTAATTACAAGTTGTGAACTATTTTTTGCATTCCGCCAGGACTTTATTTCAGATCTGACCTTGACACGTGCCATACATGTGATCAGTGCATATGTACTTAACACGATTTACCGCCAAAATCCTTGTATGTCTCCAGATCTTCCTGCGCCTTTGCTCTGGAACCTGAAACACTCCCGTCGGTAACAGCTGTCGGAAGAAATTTGGGATGTCTTTACGTTTTACGTATTTATTTCGATTTGTAATTACAAGTTGTGAACTATTTTTTGTATTCCGCCACGACTTGATTTTGTATCTGACACTGACAATTGCCATACATTTGATCAGTGCGTATGTTCTTAAACACGGTTTACGCTAAAACCCGAAGCAGAGGTTCGTTGACATTCATGAGGACGGACGTGTCTTCCTATCCTTCCGCCTTGCAAGCTACATCGCTATTGGCTGCAGAAGGGTAGGTGCCGGGGCAGTGCAGTGTGCGATAGTTGATAGTTATTCTGCAGGTGTAAGTGATTTTATATTCATTTACTTACTTTAAAAGCACTTGTAAACTAGCAGAAAGTTGTTATATTGTGATATTAAATATTATTTCGGCGCTTTTCGAAGTTGAGAACTTAACAGGTAGCGACTTCCTTGTCGTTGTGAAGGCCACAGAAATTTGCCTTGAATTTTACACTTACGTATTTCAAGTTAAATGTTTTGCTAGTCACACGTTAATTCCTAATTCTTGCTAGTACAAATGTACGTGAAATATTAGGTTAAAAACTTCATTTTCATTTTATTTTACTCCTAATATGCGTTTGTAACTTTCCTAATGCATTCAAACGCCAGTACCTGTTACAAGTTTTATTACTCGTTCTGAAGGAAGGGTGGCCATCTTGAGTGAACACGGTAGGAGGAGGCGAAGAGGCACCGATATTCACAAAGATATTTACGGATTGTATGGAAAGAACAAGTTACGTTCTGCACCTATCATGTTGTTGGCTTGCATTCGGCAGGCAACCAGTTCGAATCCTGACAGGGAATCTATTGATTTATTATTATCCAGGTTCATCAAGGCTTTCTTCGACCGTGAGTTGCATCCATAGAAAATGAAACGTCGTACGTATAAATTCAATTCAACGTTTTACTTTGTTCCTTTTCGATGTTTTCTAATATATTAAAATCGCTTCTTCGCGCATGCCTTATAGTGGTAAAACGTATTAAGTAATCGAATATTAATTCATTATCTCATATTTTAGAAATCCTTGACAGGATTTTTTGAAATACAATTATAAAGCTTAATGTTTTACTTAAGCCCGAATTTTATGAGGCGCTTAGGTGACGAAGTGAAAGTAGTAGGTTTATGGGTTTGTTCATGTAAGTAAATGATCCAGTCGAACGTATTGGAAAAAATGTAGACTTCATCACTGTAATATGTTATTGTTACATTGCTTTATTATTTTAGGTGAGAAATCCAAGAACACAAAACCATTTTAAATTTAAATAGGATGGAAAATTTTAGTAATTTTTGTAGGTTGCTATAGGTAAGACTCATCTCCATATAGTGCCATGTTACGAATAAGAGGAGCTATACCTCTACTACAACTACTCCTGTTACTTGAGTTACGAATTTTATGACGCACGTAGAAGAATAAGTGGAAGGGTTATGTGGTTTCCTTTTTAGGTAATTGATTTAGTGAAACGTACGAGAAAAATGCGGGCTCCATTATTATGTTATTACTTTATTTTTTGTATGAATGGACCTAAAAGCACAAGACCGTATTGAATTACAAGTAGGATGGGAAATATGGGTGGTACATAAGAAATTGTTTATTAAATAATATTGTTTGTCAACGTAGGTATACACGCTGAATACTGGAAAAACTCTGATATTAGCGGATGCAGTGTTCTGTTTAATTTGATTCAGCTAATAAATTTTTGGTTTGATTTGATATTACTCTGTGGGACATGTGACATTGTTACTAGTAGTAGTATTAGTATTAGCATTATTATTATTATTATTATTAGTAGTAGTAGTAGTAGCAGTAGTAGTAGTAACAGCATTAGTACTCGACATCCATCTAGCGCCGAAATAGATAGTGTGTCTTCATGGCATGTACGGGATAAATTTAACTTATTATTATTATTATTATTATTATTATTATTAGAATTAGCAACACTTTAAGTTAATAATTTTTCAACGAATATTGGTCGGGTGATCAAATCAAGAAGAATGAGTTGGAGGGGCCATGTAGCACGTATGGAGGAGGGGATAGTTGCACACAGGGTTTTGGTGGGTAAACACGAGGTAAAGAGACCACTTGGAAAACGTAGGCTTAGAAAGGAAGGTAATATTAAAATGGGTCTTCAAGAAGTGGAATGGGAAGACGTGGACTGGATTGATCTGGCTGAGGATAGGGACACGTGTCAGGCTCTTGTGAATGCGGTAATGAACATCTGGCTTCCATAAAATGTGGAGAATTTCTTGGACTAGCTCTGGAAATCTTAGCTTCTCGAGAAGGGCTCTGCTCTGTGGAGTTGTTAGTCAGTCAGTCAGTCGGGTGGATGGGTAGGTAGTAACTTACTGATTATTAATTTTATGCCTTTACATGTTGTTACGCTATCTATTCTGCATACGTGTAGAATGGTGAATGCCATTGTTACCAGTATCTGAAATCCAATTTACATTTTTAATCAACAATGACGTATCCTGCTAGGAATATCCGTTTCTTAAATGTAAAGCGTCTCTAGTTGATATATTTTACAGTTCTGCTCAGCTGTTCCACTTTAATATCAAGACGCAAACACGATATACATCACTGCAGCCTTTTCTTCCCTTCTCTTCGTCACTGGCCGTACGTTAGCTCCATTTACACATTCGTTGCTGTCCTTGTCTAGTGGAAGCCCAGGTGGCTTGATGCTGACCATGCACAACATTATCTAACTCTCTGCGCCCCGTTTTGTAACATTCATCCACTCATTTTTCCAGGTGTTCTTTCTGATTTCTTTCTGTGGCGACGTATGACACAAAGCACTGCTGTGTCCTCTCCTTAGAACGCCTGTATAGCTCATGTTTATTTAGTTCTATGCGTTGCTGCCATGCCTCTATTGTGCTTAATACATTGGAGCACTGACACGTCATTAGACTAATGATATTCTGGAGACATTTTGTGCAGCTGAAAATTAAGCATTCGAGTGCATTTCCTATCTCGTTAAATCTGTTACTGGAAATTATACTGCTGGCTAGTTCTTTAGAACAAACAACCGAACAGATCTTGAGTAAATAACAGATGAATTCATTTTTAGTTAATTACCCGCACTTGGTAATGAAAGAGGTTGTTCTGTTTGGGCGTTATTACGCGAGAAAGTCTTCTAGATCAGGTCAGGTGATGGCCGTTTAGGCCGCAGGTGTTCATAACATCAGAATATAATGCCTGCTGTAGCTGATAGGGCGTCCAGCAATTTGTACGGACATGTGAGATTTAACAAATCTGTGACAAGTTTCCTGGTTTGTGTTGAAAATATCGTGCAAATTAATCCAAATATATTGTTTTTATATTATAATAACTTTTAAATTATGAAGGGGCCTTTACGAAGTAAGAAACGGAAATTCTATCCGTATTTTCCCCATTTGCTTTCAGATTAGAATATGTTCTGTATAAGAAATGTGCGCGTGTTACTGTAGAGTGTTCGTGTGATTTGTGAATATCTGCGCACGCAAGGCCGCACTTTTTCTGTAGTCGTTAATATGTAAATTATATTATGCGTGTACCGTGAAATATAATGATATTTTGAAAGTAAAAAATGACTTGGTACAATCTGTGTTCTGCGTCACATGGAGTATATCGTTTACTCTCTTATGCTCGTGAGATGAACTGGGAAGAAACAGCGACTATGGCAGACGTAAATATACATCTGTTCGAAACGTGATCCTTAAAACCTTACACATGGTGGACTTCACAACATTTATAATAAAAATATTTTCATTTTCCATTCTGCAAATCCATATCTGATAATAACACCATCAATAAAAATAGACTCTATTTTAAAAACACCTATCCCTAAGCCACTCTTTAGGCAAAGATTGTCCATTTATTGAGCGTCACTTTATCACTAGACACGGTGAAAGATGAGTTACTGCTAATTTGTTTTAAATACTAACTTTTCATAAAACAACTTGACGTATTTTGAGATAATCACCACAATCCTATGTAAGTAATTTATCCATTTTGAGAACAATGGTACGTGAGTTATACAGAATTTGATAAATACGGACGTCAAGATTTGAGATTTTTGTACGTTGGCAACATGCATATGAATGGCACAGATCACTTCTCTATATTTTTCTCTACTAACACACTAAAAGAACTAACACTTCTTTCTTCTGGTTGTGGGTTTCCTGTCTCCTTTCTGCATGGCCGGCACATAATAAATTAACACGATCTGTACATCCACATGCATCCATTGCCAGCTGGTGTCAGTTACACAGGTTACACAGCATTTCTCTGCCGATTCTAATTCCGAAAATATCTTACGTAACTGTTCTGATACTTTAAGTGGATATTTGACTAGGCCTGTATCTGATTTGTTACGCTGGTTCAAATTTCATTTTTGGAACAACAGAGCTTACTTTACGTTGCTGTTTTTCAAATTTTACCCGTTCGTCCGTTAACGTTTCGTGGATGATAGAAAAAAAACATATATATGACCATACACTTCGAATATGTGATAAAATTATTAGTAACAAGAACGCAAATCGTGTACCCCATGATGCAGTACCTAGGCTTTGTCCAGGCGTTGTTTACTTCCGAAATGTCACACAGTTTTACGACGCGAAATTTGATGAAAATGCAAGGAACGGTTTAGTCTAAGGTATTAGACCAGAGACAGAGCACAGGTAGATGGACGAGGTCTCCACGTAACGCATTATTTTTTTTTAATTCGTAATTAAGGGTCAACGATATGCAAAATAAGTTCTATCATCGTAGCAGAATGTGGGGCGTGGAGGTAGAAATGTAGGTATCCTTGAATGTGGTGTTGGCCATTCACAATTTGGAAACTATTCCCGTCGCCAGCATTTCCACAATAGAATGTCAGCACAATATTAATTGATACCAGTGCCCCGTCCGGCATACTCATTCCTCTGCTATTTTTCGTGTTATCATCAGTGAGGCTCCGAAATTTCAGCGTCACAAAGTGTCATTATACCCAACCTTCGCCTTTCGTGCAATTGGCCCCTCATCCCGATCAGAATAGCCTTCATTGAAGGGACGGACTGGCTGTTGACTCACATGACATTTACTCCTGTTCAAGCTGCGTTTTTAAAGGTGGAAAAACAGTGGGTAATATTTTCGGGATTAAAACAAGCGAGGGCAAATACTTGTGCGTTGAAAGATGTCAAATATTCTGTCGTTTTGTAGATTTTGAGAACGTATTCGGCTCTCTTTATAGGAAATACATGTGGTTCTAAATGATAAAGGTCGGTGAGAAGATACTTATTTGTGTAACGACAATGCATAAAGGTACAAAGTTTTTCGTGAGGTGCGGAGAGAACCAGATGTCCAGCGTTGCCCTGCAAATACGACGGCAGCGTAATGTTGCTCGAGTCCCTACATATTTCATAATTTTATAAATTGTGTTGCAGGATATACTGATGCGTCAGGACCTTTATTTCCGGGAATAGGAGGATTAAGTCTTTATATAACTTGTATTCTGAAACATATTGATGTTCGAAGAGATTCGTGCCTTGGAATAGACGCATTAGATATTTATATAACGTGTATATCGAAATATATTGGAGTAGGAGGGGCTCCATATCCAGGAATAGGTGGGTTACATATTTATATAGCGTGTACTTTGAAATATATTGATGTAGGAGGGGTATCATGCCCGCGAATAGGAGGGTTAAATATTTATATAACATTTATTTCGAAATATATTGATGTAGGAGGGGCTTCGTGCCCGGTAATACGAGGGCTAAATATTTCCTTCAGTGTATTTTGAAATACATTGATATAGGAGGGGCTTCATGCCTCGGCAATAGGAGTATTAAATGTTTCCCTAAGTTCAATGCAGAATATATTCATGTAGGAGGGGCTTCATGCCTGGGAATAGGAGGGTTAAATATTTTCTTAAGTGTATTGTAGAATATACTGATGTATAAGGGGCTTCATATTCCAGGAATAGTAGCCTTAAGTATTTATATAACGGGTATTTTGAAATATAGTGAAGGAGGAGCGGCTTCATGGCCGGGAATAAGAGAGATAAATATCTCCATAAGTGCACTGTAGAGTATACTGATGTAGGAGGGGCTTCTTGTCCCGGGAAGAGGAAAATTAAATATTTCCATAAGTGTATTGTAGAATATATTTGATGTAGGAGGGGCTTCATGCTCCTGGAATAGGAGGGTTAAATATTTATATAACGTGTTTTGAAGTATATTGATCTAGGAGGGGCTTCATGCCTCGGTCATAGGAGTGTTAAATGTTTCCTTAAGTTCATTGTAGAATATATTGATGACGGAGGGGCTTCATGCCTAGGGAATGGAGGGTTAAATATTTGTATAAGGTGTATTGTGAAATATATTGATGTAGGAGGAGCTTCATGCCCGGGAATAGGAAAGATAAATATTTCCCTAAGTGTATTGTAGAATATATTGATGTAGGAATGGTTTCATGCCCCGGGAAGAGGAGGTTTAAATATTTCCGCAAGTGTATTTTACGATATATTGTTGTATAGGGGGCTTCATGCCCCGGAATAGTACGGTTAAATATTTATATCACGTGTATTTTGACATGTATTGACCTAGGAGGGGCTTCATGCCCCGGGAATGGGAGGGTTAACTATTTATATAAGATGTATTGTGAAATATATTGATGTAGGATGGGCTTCATGCCCGAAACTAGGAAGGATAAATATTTCCATAAGTGTATAGTTGATTATATTGCAGTAGGAGGGGCTTCATGCCCTGGAATAGGAGCGTTAAGTGTGTAAGATATATTGTGAAATATATTGATGTAGGATGGGCTTCATGCCCAGAACTAGGAAGGATAAATATTTCCCTAAGTTTATAGTGGATTATATTGTAGCAGGAGAGCCTTCATGCCCGGGAAGAGGAGGGTTCAATGTTTATATGAAATATATTGCAGAATATATTCATGTGGGAGGGGCTTCATGCCCTGAAATAGGAGGGTTAGATACTTATATCACATATATTTTGAAATATATTAATGTAGGATGGGCCTCATGCCTGGGAATAGGGGGACTAAATAATTTTATAAATTACGTGTTAGAATATTTTGATACCGAATTGCCTTCATGACCCGGGAATATGAAGGTATTTTCAGGTGTGCAGCGTTATAAGTACTGGCGTATTAATTGCATCACCGTTTCCGGTAGGATATGCCCTAGTCTTTGAGAAGATATAAGAAACTATAGGTAAAACAGCAAACGTGTAAATCACACATTTAACGGTTTGAGCAAGATAAGTCCAGTTCACATTGTCTCAGTCTTGTTCCATCTTAATGTTATGATCCCATAATTTAAAGTAGCCACTTCTGAATAGCTCCCTTCACAAAATTCTTTCTGCGTATCGTGTTTAGAGTCGGGAAACACTTTCAGGTGAAAGTAAAACCCGTTTAATTCGAGCGCATGTCAACGATGTTCATGTTAACATAATCTACTCCATTCTTTTAACTTCATTTAGTAGACCTACGAGATCTTTTCCTTAACAGCGTGTTTTCACGAAGTAAAATGTTGTTAGATTTTCTAATTAACACCGATATTTATATACCAGCTGGCGATTATTGGTGACGGTAATTCATTCACTGAACACACTTATAATGATTTCATTACAAGTCGCAATTAGAAACAGTAAGATTTACGCGTAAATGCACAAAATTAACGTAAGAAGCATCTGCTAGGACTGCGCGCTTTTTAAATTTCGAATTCAATACTGATTTTCAAACAGTCTGTGACAACAAATATCGACAGAGACTGGCGTTTCTGTAAATTCGTTGCTATTTGAGAGTGTCACTTTAACATTTCAGAAAAACTCAAGCCCAACAGACAGCTAACCTGTGGGTTAATTTTGTGTGGCTTCAAAATTTCGGTCTTGTTTCTTTTCGGGAGTGTATGGGGACAGAATATAATAATTTTTACATTTGCCAGAGTCAATAGGACATCTGAACATTTGCGAGAATGATTATGCAGTGAATAGTAAGTCTTATACCACATGTTTTTAAAATATATTATGTTCTTCGCGGTCTTGAATAGTGTTTTTCCAGTGGTTAGTTTTTTCGAGTGGAACCTTAGAAGCTTCGTGTTCGTTTTGATAATTCAGTGTTTAATTACGTGTGGTGTGAATACGAAAGAGATTGCAGCGACCTCATAAGTGCTAGTGCTAGTGGTAATGATAGTGGCAGTGATAGTGCTACAGTTGCAAGTGCTGTGATTGTGTCAACGTTTGCAACAATCCAAGGATTGCAGCAGCAGTCTTCCGGAGCAGAACTTCGAACCCAGGACCATGTGGAAAGAAGCAACGCGCAAACCGTAACGTTACCGATACTCATACATTCATTTGTTAGGTATGCTTGTGAGAATGTGGTGTGAATGCGTTTATAAATCATCCCACGATTCAGCATTTGGAGCAGCCATCGAGGGACAAACCAAAGGTAGGTCCCGGATACCGTGGACCAACAACGTGGAGGACATCGATGGATAAGAATTGAAGGTTGGTCGTGTGCGTTGTTGCGACTGGAGGAGTGAAAGCGCATTAGTAGCCCTTACATTTCAGGTGCCTCTGAAGTCAGTGAATTATCGTCGTAGGTGTCATGTTTTGATATCCACACAGTACAAGTGATAATAATCAGTAGCAGTCGAACAGTCTACCGTACTGGAATGCGAATGAATTGACTGGCGTTGGACGTTTCCGCGAGTAGTCGCCAGGCTGTGTTACACTCGGCAGGTTTTGTATTACAGTCGCGAATTTCTTCCATAAGCCTAAAAACAAAGAATAGGAACGTAGTTCACTGGATCGTGCTTGCGTTAGCGTTTCATTTACAGAATGAATGTAGCGTTCTGAGAATATGATTTGTTTGATTTTAAGGTTTCAATAGACGAAGAAAAAGAAGAAGCCATCGACTTGTTTTTTGATGCTGCTGTCACCTTTATTGAAAGAAGTGCCGTTCCAACGCAATAAACGCACGTTGGACTTTAAACGCAAGAATATATCGATATTTTAACCTATCGATAAGTGACCGTAACTGTGTCTGAAAATGATAGTTTTTTCTTCGCTATACCTTGTGTTTGTTTTCATCCGCAACAGTCGACGATATGCCTTTGTATTTAAATGGTCATTGCATGATCCTTTTCTGAAAAGGATTACATATGTAATGAACCAAAAATACAAAGCACTCATTCACGCGTATATTTTCCATGAATATTTGTGCGTGGCGTACTGAATCAAGAACTATACATACAAGAAGATGAACAAAAATGAAGTACAAGAACACGGACAGCAGAGTAAGTTTTCAGCATTTCCAAGTTTCTTATCTGCGGACTGTACTTATTACTGTTTTCAATTGTTCCCGGACCCTACGTGTCACTGTTTTTACTAATTGTGTTCTTTCTCTTTTTTTTTTTTTTGTCTCTTTTCAGGTCCCGCTCATATCCTGTGCCTCACCGTGGCGAGCGGGTGAAACAAGGAAAGGTGCATCCCCGAAATATTGTCATTATTCCTTACAAAACTTTTTTGTATTTTGTATATTGCGTCACGTTTATGCTGTTATTATTGCAGGGTGATATATTTGATTTGCATTGCTCGCAACATTCGTGCATCTGTAAGTTTATGTAATGATTCGTGCTGAACCTACGCGTTCAGGTAAATTTAATATTTGTCATTTAACACCGTCAATCTGACTTTTACACGAAACCTTACCTGAAGATTCATATTTTTCCGACAAATAGTAAAAATACTACGGAATTTGCAGCCCCTTGGGAATTAATATTATCATGTATTGTGCGCAGTCATCGTTCATCCAGTTCTTCTTTTCGAAGTACCGCCTGCCACACAAATTGACTGCTTCGAATAACGTAAGTGGGGGCTCTTTTTATTCACGTCATTAGTCAACCTTCGTGAAAGGATTTTGATTGGGTTTTGGATTTACGATGTCCACTCTAATAAAAATAATTTGTTCAGATATCTGACACTTTTCTCTTAGGCCGTATTAAATCTTTGGTTGTACCTAGTTAGATGGGACTGCAGTACAAACACAGTACACATTTACTCGTATTTGTTTACACATATAGGAGGTAGAATCTCGGAAATTAAAAAGGAATATTCAGTGTACGTCTCCTTTTCTGCATTTGATAGTTTCTACGATTCTTTGATAAAACAGACCGGAGATTGTGTATAAAAGCGCAATAGAATAAAGAATAATGCACTTACTGTATTCCCAATTTCTGTAATCATCATCAGATTGAGTGTTGGGTCTGTATCTTTCTATTCTTCTTGGCTGTCATTCCGCCATTTTAAGATATTACCAGGTACAAGGATGAGCTGAAAATTGTCATACTCAAGACCCAACGAATATTTCAACCCCTTTCCCACGTTTTTAAAGTGGAAATTCGAATGTCTGTGCAGTCTCGTTTTGACATTTGCGGAAGCGAAGTCTGAGAGAGAAAAGTGTAAAGGAGTATAAATTTTTCACTGCCCTGCTGTAAAATATCTGTAGGCCTGTACTGCTGAAATGGCTGCATGACAACAAGGTACTAAACGCAAGTGACACAAAATTTAAAAACAGGGATCACAAATAAAAATGATATTACAACAAAAACACTGTAAAATTGTGGGGTCTCCAAGCCGAATTTGAAACAGACAAATACATCCGTGAAACTGGTGCCCGTTATATCAACTGCTTTCTGCCACACTTGAATGGAGATGAAACTAAAGACGTTTACACGAATACGCCTACATAGAAGGAACTTTCAATAGTCAGAACTCCCAAAAAAAAAACCTTCTTTTTCCTGGACGTAACTTAAGCAGATCCTCCCATCTGTTTAAAAAGAAAGTTCTCCAAGCATATATATTTCTTCAGAATTATCAATTTCGGAAGTGCACCGTTCCTTGGCCAAACAGGATGTCTTTATTGCAAATGTTAATTTTTCTAAGCAAGTCCAAGCTGTATACGTATTTATGCAAAAAGTTACACGTGCACTTGAGTGCTACGTGTATCTGCTTTCTTAATACAGTGATTTATTGTACACATATTTTGATATCTTCTTAAGGCATTCTTTGTTTTAAGATTTTCTTTTGAAGAAAAAAATTTCAAGGAAATTGGCTTCCAGCCATACTTGGATGCTACATGGCAGCGAGCGGTCAGTGTTGCAGATTTGCTGCTGTGTTTTTGGGGAAGGAGACGGTAAGGATGCTTGTGGAGATGAGACAGATATCTGCTCCTGCCGGCATTCGAATGACGATTTTTCATCCGTCCCGCCTTTGGCCTACCACACTCATCTTCTGTTATTTGAATGCTTCCAAGGTAATGTGGTAAGCTAACCAGTCATTTGTGTATTTGAAAGTGCGACATAAATATTTTATAATAATTTCGGCGCATTGTGTTTTCCGTTTCTCATGTTTAACTGCACAGTGTTTACTGTCCGTTCTTGTACTTGACAATATACTTTATGTTTAACGGCGGAATTCTACCTTGTAAATTACGGCAATGGAGCGTCTTATTTGACAAGATTTTGATGTTCAAGAAAGAATATCCAAACGTTCCTCTCCTGTCCTTGAACGAGTCCGAAAATAAACAAACCTTACAGATCCTACTGTAGCGATGATTCACTTTAAACGAGCCAACTGTCAAAACTGTTTCTGGAAGCCCAGCTTTTAGCCTTAATTTTCAACTACCACGCATCCGTAAATGCGTTACGCGTGATGGGTTGTTTCTCGATTGCGTAGAATTTGATTGATTAATACTGTATGCTTGTAGTTTGTTAAAATATAAGCGCATGATTTTAAAGCATTTATGCATGAGTTATCACTGCTCCGTGTCACGTAACAGTTGCCTTCCAGTCGACTGCTGCATGCCACACAGAACTCATGGTAAGAACAGGATGATTTTCATCAAAGGAATATAAGGATATTTACGACATTTTGGTAGAAGATTTTAAATAATTTAGTGAGAATACTTCCTACTCTGTACCGTTGGCCCATAAAAGTTGATATGGTAAGGAAAAATTACGGGTGCGTAATATGAGAGAGACGATTCCACGCCAGGCTGTCTGTTGAAGTGACAACCTGAATCCAGTTCACACATACATGTGGCTTTTGTCTTTCTCCTCTTCCCTTTACTTCAAAATCCTGGAATCTCACTAGGCCTGTCGATGACTTTTCAGTTACACAAACATTGCAATGAAAATGACGCTGTTATGCATGTTAAAAATCACCATCCCGCAAGCTTAATCACGCATCACGCATTCACGGATGCGATGTTCTTGAAAATCACGGTTTCGACAGAGTTCCACTGTCTGTTAAGAAATACCGGTGTGACACGGAGCTGTACGAGATAGTGATCTATTCAAGTAAGGTATTCTGGGACGTGACGAAGTGTAGTTCGGTGTACTAAGACTTCGAAGGAACGTTCTGCTTCCATCTTCATATTAGAAGAAATTACTTGAGGTGGTCCCATTTTTGAGGGTCGAAATGCTCCATCTAAATACACCTATTAAGATGCGTCAATCTGACTGACCACCTCCGTGAAGCAAAGCCTGTCGCGAGAAACTAATGGTGGCTTAGCTGGTCGAGAAATTCCCTGCATTATACGGAACCTGACATTTTATTACCGTGTTACAACAGCCAAACATTGGTCCTATTCTGAACCACAGGATTACAGTCCACATCCTCCTATCCTATTATTTTAAGTCCCAGTTCTGTATTATCCTCTTGTCTGCGCCAGTGTATTCCAATTGGTACATTTCTTTCAGGATTCTTCACTAAAATCCTGCATACATTTCTCTTGTTTGCTCTGTAAGCCACACGACCAGCCCATCTGATTCTGTATTTGATTACCAGTACTTAGAGAGAAATAAAAATCAGGTTCAGGCCTATATGGGAGTGGGCCAGACAGACGGGCTTCTGGAGCCCTCACTTGTGCCAGGACCTTAGGCTAGAGCCATGCATTGATAAAATAAAATCCCTTTTCTTATTTGACAGCTCCTTTTTGTTCATCCACATAACTATCTCGAACTAACTATAATGTAGTTTGATTTACTTACGAGTCTCCTTAAAAAATCTTTTAAAACTCCGTTAACAATCAGGTTCGTGTGCATGTAAACTACCTAACTAACTAACTAACTCCATGGAGCAGAGGCCTTCTTGAGAAGCTAACAGTTTCTCAGCTAGTCAAGAAATTCCCCGCATTTTATGGAACCCGAAGGTTCATTACCGCATTCACAAGAGCCCGCCACCTGTCCCTATCCTGAGCCAGATCAATCCAGTTCATGTCCTCCCATCCCACTTCCCGAATGTCCATCTTAATATTATCCTCCCATCTACGCCTGGGTCTCCCAAGTGGTCGCCTTCCCTCGGGTCTCCCCACCAAAATCCGGTATGCACCTCTCTCCTCCCCCATACGTGCCACATGCCCCGCCCATCTCAGTCTTCTCGATTTGATTACCCGAACAATATTTGGTGATGAGTACAGGTCATTAAGTTCCTCGTTATGTAGTCTTCTCCACTCCCCTGTCGCCTCGTCCCTCTTAGGCCCAAATATCCTCCTCAGCACCCTATTCTCGAACACCCTCAGTCTTTGTTCCTCCCTCAGTGTGAGAGACCAAGTTTCGCATCCATACAGAACAACAGGTAAAATTATAGTTCTGTATACCCTAATCTTTGTGTTTTTGGATAGCAACCTCGAAGACAAAAGATTCTGCACCGAATGATAGCAAGCATTCCCCAACATCAATCTGCTCTTAATTTCTTCATGAATGGAGTTTCGATTCGTTAGGGTTGCTCCCAAATATTTGAATTCTTCCACCCTTTCAAAGGATTTATTATCTATATTTATGTTGTGATTGTGTCGTGCATTCTGATTTCGAGACATGACCATGTACTTAGTTTTCTCAGCATTTACTTCTAGACCAATCTCCTTACTAGCAATAATTAAATCTTCTGCATTTTTCTTTATGCTATGTACGCTTCCGCCCAATATATTAACATCATCAGCATAAACCAGAAGCTGATGTGTACCATTCAATTTCAAGCCCTCCTGGTTTGCCTGAACCCTCCTAATGGCATACTCTAAAGCAAAGTTGAAAAGCAATGGCGACAAAGCATCTCCTTGTTTCAAGCCATTCTTAATAGGGAACGTGTCAGACAGATGTTTGCCTACCCGAACTCTGCTATATGTTTCACTTAGGCACATTTTTATTAACCTTACTAGTTTCATGGGGATACCGAACTCAATGAGAATATTATACAAGACCTCCCTCCTAACTGAATCATAGGCTTTCTTGAAGTCTATAAATAGCTGATGAACTGCCTCATTGTATTCCCATTTTTTCTCAAGTATTTGACGAATGCTGAATATATGATCAGTGGTTGACCTGTTACGTCGAAATCCACACTGATGATCCCCAATAATTTCCTCTGCATATGGAGTTAACCTTGACAAAAGGATGTTGGATAGAATTTTGTACGTAGTCGACAAAAGTGATATGCCTCGATAGTTATTGCAATCTGTCTTATCACCCTTCTTATAAATAGGCACAATGACCGACTCCTTCCATTCCTCAGGCAATTCCTCCTTATTCCAAATAGAAATAATAAGTTTATGGATTTCAGACTGAATAATCCTACCCCCTGCTTTAATCAATTCTGCTGGAATCTGATCAATACCTGGTGATTTGTGACTTTTTAGTTTTTCAATAGCCATCTCAACCTCAAAGGCACTGGGCTCAGGCACTAGTGGCTCTGCTGTGTGTACTTCAATCTGCCTAACATCATTAACCCCGTGTATATTCAACAGCTGGGAGAAATGATTCCTCCACCTAGCCAAAATACTGTGGGAGTCTGCAACCAGGTCACCCTTCTCATCCTTTACTACATTACTTCTAGGCTGGTACCCCCTCTTAAACTCATTGATACCCCTATACAAGTCTCTTATATTCTTGTTCTTACTGTTTGTTTCAATTTCATTAATTTTAGCTTTCAGATATTCCTTCTTTTTGTTCCTGAAATGTCTACTAGCTTCACGTCTTACGTTGTGCAGATTATCTCCATTATTTTGGTTTGGATTCTGTAACCACTGAATTTTAGCCTGCTTCCTTTTATCTAAAAATTCTGCACATTCTGCATCAAACCATGGTTTATGCTGCTTCCGTTCGTGTAGACCTAGACTCTCTTCAGCTGAGATTTTGATATTCTCTTTAATGTTTTCCCAAGCCCTATTCATGTCCTCACTAACATTTAAGTTTTCCAGAGCTGCAAACCTGTTTGAGATCTTAAGCTGATACTGTTTCCTAGCCTCTAGTTCACTTAGCTTCTTGAGATTAAATCTCTCTACATCAAACTTCTGTGCTGCTTGTTTACTTACTGCCAGTCTTTCCCTAACTTTCGCAACCACCAGATAGTGATCAGTATCACAGTCAGCTCCCCTGAAAGATCGCACATCGAGTATACTGGAATGCCGTCTCCTATCTATCAATATGTGATCGATCTGATTGTGAGTCTTCCCATCAGGAGAGGTCCAGGTGTATTTATGAATATTTCGGTGCGGAAACATAGTGCTCTTAACAACTAGATTCTTTGATGTGGCAAAGTTTACTACTCTAACACCATTATCGTTGCTATCCTGATGTAAACTCTCATTCCCAATAGTCGGTTTGAAAATATCCTCTCTCCCCACTTTTGCATTAAAATCTCCTAACAGAATTTTCATATGGTATTTAGGAAAATGATCAAAAACCCCTTCTAATTCCTCATAGAAGCTGTCCTTTGAATCATCACCCTTCTCTTCCGTTGGTGCATGCGCATTCAGAACAATGATATTACACCAGCGGCCTCTCAGCACTATGTATGACATCCTAGCACTAACAAACTCCACTCTCTTGATTGCTGATACCATTCTCTGGTGCACAAAAAAACCTGTTCCCAATTGATGATTTTCCTGCCCTTTGCCATAGAAAAAAGTATACTCCCCGGCTCTTACAGTCCCTTCTTTGTCCCACCTAACCTCCTGTACACCCACTAAATCTAACTTGTACTTAGCTAATTCCCTGGCCACTGTCATAAGTGACCCTGGCCTATACATGCTCCTCACATTCCATGTTCCAGAACTCATATCCTTTTTCCGTAGCTGGGGTCGTACCAAAGAATCGGTCCAGGTCCGAGGCTTTGTAGGCTGTTTCGTAACATCATAATTTTTTACGGTGAGGAGTTGTTAGCACCTCGCCCAACCCCCAAGCTGGAGGACCACCCCTTGTCGGCTGTCCGCGACTGCTTATTCAATGTATTCGCAGCTACCCTCCATACCTGGAGGCCCTTCCTCCATCCGCAACCCGAGGACGCGCCATGCCGTGGTGACAGGGACCCACTTAACATGGATGTAAACTACCTAAATATTATTTTTCACAAGCAACTTGGCACCGCGAATCACACCAGCGACCTACACGAGCAACGTTGTGGTCACCCCTGGCATGTAACATCAACTTGCAGGGAGACAAATAAACAATGAATAGTAAGGTATGTTAAATAATGTGGCTGTGGCCGTGGAAAACGACAAAACACATAAGGGATAACAAGACCCAGTACCTGTTGCTAAGAAAATCCAAGAGGATCACGAGGAGTCGCTTGCGACCAGAAGGAAATACTGCTACTACCAACCCCACTCCCGCCCCCCCCCCCCCACCACAACCACTACCACCACCACCATCCTAATTATTGGTATCATCATAGAATTTCCCTAGGGACACTAGGGATACCCAAGAAATACCTCAGTCAGAGTAATCAGTGTCCCTATCGAGATTTGAAACGTGAGGCTCCCGAATACAAGGAAAAAAAGCGCCCCATGAACGAAGTTTCTCACTGCGTATGCGCGTACGAGAATTCAGTGTGTGTATATACAAGTAGTTTCTTTGCGCAACTGAGAAGCGAAGTTACTGGAGCTGCACCTCCAAAGGATGCCATTTCATATAGTCTGCTGTAGTGCCACCTTTCACGGCTACTGGTAATGTAGGCCTGTGTCTTATTGCCATGGCTACTAACACAGAGAGCCACTACTTCACACACGCACGCACAGCGTTTCTCAAAAAACACCCTGAATTATCAAGGCCGTCTCTGACCGGTTACGAGTCCCTGCATCTGGAGGAACTCGCCAGCGCCAGGCCGGCCGCAGCGGCAGCTCCATTACTTGCTGGACGGTGCGGTCACAGAAGCAATGCTGCAGCAGCGACGGGTTATGAGAGAAGTTAGAATCGTCGGTCTACTTGCCCGGTAAATGTGAACTGAGTGTTTTGTGTGGCTTACGCATAGTCAGTGTCACGTTACCACTTACTAGAAACTTCGACCCGTAAGTGAGGCCATAACAAAGATGCCACACAACGCTTAGGTCTCGGTGGTGATTGAAATTCTGGACGTGGTTTGTTACAGCATCGTAAAAGGAATCTTATAACTTTTCACAGGCTGGATTTTCCTGCATCGTCAGGCGACACGTGAAAGGGGAAGAACTTGCTTCGGTTGGGCCATCAGGGATTTAGGATTCCTCACACTAATGGGCACAGCAGAATGGGTTCTTCCTTTCTCCTTTCCACCTGAAGAGTGAAGCAGATCCAGGCCCCAAAAAGTTGTGAGATTTTAGCCTGAAACTATAGACAATGTCCAAAATTTCAGTTACAACTGAGACTATATACCATTATTAGAGTCAAGTTGGGTAGAACCAGGTAAATTGTATACTGTTGTCAGTTGAAACACATAAGTTTCACCCTATAACCTGCCATGAAGGAAGAAATGGGGATTGACGTATAGCTCTACCCTTTTTTAACCTCAGTTGTAGACGCCCCGGCTGCTTTATCCCTGGGAAACAGAAGTGTTATGCATTGTACAGGAGGCTGGCGAAAATTATGTAAGCTTTTGTGTTTAATAACGTGCAGTCTTCACCTATGGATATAAAATGAAGGAACCTGTAACAGGACAGGTGTATAACACACACAAACAAATAAGAGAGGCTGAATCTAGATTATCATTCCACTGAAACCTAAATAGGCATAGCTTGAGATGGCCCGCGGGGGGGGGGGGGGGGGTGGCGGGCAAAGGGGGCACATGCCTCCCAAATATTTTTTCAACCTAGAAATCGTTCTTTTGGTCACTGAATTGAATAATGGCAAATAAAAAATAGACAGAAAGAATCAAAACCTTCCATTTTATGGGGCCAAATTTCCCCTGTTTCAAATTTGATGCCTTTGTAAAATAATGTTCCTAATACCCATGGTCAATTTTGCCCCCAACCAATTGTTATTAGCCAAGTTACCCTTATAGAAATGTAGACATAAATGCCATGACTTCATTGACTCCAAGACACTTGCATAGGTAATACTGCCTTCCTACCACATAAGTACTGACAACAATTAGACTGTGAATTATAAGAATTCTTATACTTTTCCAAATCCAATAGCTTATTCCAGTCTTTGTTCCAATATAACTATTGAACATACTGGCGTAGTGACAACATTGCATTTGTTCCATTCTTGCCTAGGTTTCCAGTTCTCCTGATTGAGGGTCCTGACAATTATCTGCTGTTCTAAGCCTTCCAAGTTCTATCACAATTCGTGATCATCAGCACAGTTGATGCTGCATAACATCCACAGGTGAAACATTCTTCTTCTGGTATGTCTAAAAATGTTGTAGTTACCTAAAGGGCACTTTCCCATAATTTCCAATTCCGGTACACTAAAGGTTTCTAAGGCCTTTTAGCATCCTTTCTGTCTGTCCATACCATCTGGGTGTATCGGTTTTAAATTATTACAATCTCTTCTTTTTTCCCATTAGATATGTCCAGGAAATTCTTTTCTTATTTCCTTTGAAATCAAGATGAAGTCTCCCACCAGCATTATAGATGGTACCACGGTTCCCTGTGCTGTTTCTTCACAGCTCCTGTCAGATCGTCAGGTGCCATAGGAGTTGAGTTTTTATTGTGCTGCACTGCAATTGGGTCTTTTCAACGCAAGCCAGTTTTGTCTTGCACCAGCAGTTAGACTTTGGAGTGATTAATTTATTCACTTTCTGTTTATGCTCCATGGGTTAGGTTTGTGATTGGTTTTAACTAGCCATCTCCTTCCAAACTAAGTACACGGTGCAGGGTTTTTGTTAAAAAATTTATAGGTCTTCAGCTACTCAGAAATGTCTCTGCATTTTTGCAGAATTCATAGTTTCCTTACTGTATTCATGAAAGTCACCATTACCTGTTATTCTGAGTAGTGTTCCTTATTATCATTCTATTACATTCTATTACATTCTATTACATATTTTTCCTCTCATTTTCCATCGGGTTATACAAATGGGAAATAGAAAATCAGTTATTGTGCCATGTTGTAGTTACTTTTATCATTACCCTCATATACTTGCAACTTTTCCACTGTGGTGAATATAAACAAGTGTACTAGGATGGTGTAATTTGATTCAGTTTGAAACTGGTGGGGCATGGTTTGAAAATGCACTATTTCAAAGTACAGTGCAATTGGAAAGTAAATACATAATGTTAAATTGCTCCATTTCCTAAATGGAATGCTGTGTTGCTACAGTTCTTACACCATGTTAAGGTCCTTACACTGCCATTTAGTGTTAAGTATCAACATAGGTTCCAGCATGTTGCACACCTTTCTGTGCCCTGGAAGACAGACTAATAACACCTTTTCTTAAGAAGTCAAGAGGAACAGCAACAAAAGTTTCTTGGATTTTTTGCTCCAGTTCATCAAGTTTTGTTTTTGATGGGTAGATTTCTCTTGTGGCTTAACCCCACAAACAGAAATTACACACAACCCATTCTGTTGCTCTTCAGTGCTACATCCACCAGCCTGGAGAATGGTTTTTAAGCCTCACATGAGTGGGAAGTACAAAATATTGTGGAGGTCCTTGTTGCATGAAGTACAATTTGTCATTACTCTCCTATTCAATAACTGTGGGCAGCCAAAAACTACGAAGCATATTCAAGCTGGGCTCGCCATTCATTTTGCCTTGTTTTTACTTTAAAGTGACCGTATCATACATTCATTCTATTTTAACTGTAATGCATTTCCATATCCCAGAATATTAGGTCAAGCTGTCTGTGTACATGCCATGAAGGTATATCTTCACTCATTCTTAAACTCCGCACTCAATGTAGATGAGTGTTTTATATTCGTCGGTGACCAATATTTAAATTGTGTCCCTGAGAACTGCGCTGTAAATATGTCAGTTGGATGAAACTGCTTTAGGATGCAGTCTAGTTGGAGGCTTTCATGATGTTTACAGTAGTAGTGTTAATGATAGTAATGATTACTTGATGTTAAGAACTTTACATGTCTGCATCATACATCTTGCGTGACTGCGATAATAAAGGACAGACTACACTACAAGTTGTTACACATGCTGTACGTAAAAATGAAGTCAACGCTAACCTGATAATCATCACTAATGCAAGTATTTAATGCTATGTAGCTGGGCTGGCCAACATGTGGGCCTCAAGTGAAGTATTAGCAGCCCTCAGTCACCTGAATATTTCCAGTAATGCAAGTAGTTTCAGTAACACATTTTAACAAAATGTAATAGGTCTACATACAACTTTATTAGCAGAGAAAATATTTGCAAGCAATAACTCATCACTCTGAAGGCAGCACACAGTACATCAGTCATTCTTTGTGTTGTACCAAGTTTAATATGGCCCACTACCTTGTCATTCAACCTTACTTATTTTAGTGTAACTTATTGTCTGTAAATAATGGCTTCCAGTCGGTTTAGTCCCCCCCACTTTTTGATATGTGTATACATATAAGAAGCCCTCAGGCGAGTCCTTAATGAATTATGTGGCCCTCCAGTGGGTTGAAATTGGCAGCCTTGCTATATAGCATGAGCCATTGACAATATCGTTAAATGAAGTATGAAAAAAGCTGTCAGGAATTGGCAGCCAGTAGTTGTCAGATAAAGTAATAACCCTATATATACAAACAGATAATACAAGTAATGTGTAACTGTGCTGGCAATAGTTACACAAAGTTTTACCAAGACTGAGGTTTACTGGGATGTGCTACCATGCAGTCTGTTACAAGGTTAATATTTTAGAAAGGAAACTGCTGACCTCTTGAGGGTACAAGAAGAGGGTGACAGTCTGTTTCTTCAAAATGTTGGTAACCTTGTAACATACTACACATTTCACATGCCAGAAGATTGAACTCTTTCATTTTCCTTGACATAAGAACTTCAAATCTTATAATGTTTTATTATTTAACATATTTGCTGGAGTAGTTTAATGTAATTAGGCTCAGTTTTCTTCTTTAGGCTGCAGCATATTAGGGCATTAAAATCTGGGGAAAATGTCATTTGACATTCAGTATTTCCTTCATATCAATTCTCATACACAACTAATAAATAGATAGTATAATCATGTTACCTCATGCATACAAATAATAAATGGGGACTGTAATGGAATTTATTGTAACCAAAATTGTAGCTGAGATATTTCAGGCAGTGTAGTGACTAGGTTATTGGGTGGATGACTGAGGGGCATTAGGGTTAAATTTTTGGCAGGGCAAGGAATTTTTTCTTTGTTCAAAAGCATCAGACCAACTATGAGGCCCACCCAGTCTTTTATGTTTTTGGGTACTGGTGGCACCAACTGCTCCATTTTATCTGGTGGCAAGGTTAAGAATGTGTGGAGCTGTACTTCCACTTCATATGCCTTCATGGCATAATGCTTAACTAAGCACAGTGACAGCTTGGCTTTTTTTAATTATAACCAAACTTGTGTGCTTGCTTTGTATCTCTATAAGGTGAGGGTCAGCAAGTGAACAGAGCAGTTGATGCCTGTTTCTCATCATACTGCTGAATCTATAATGATCTTGAGAGTGCTTTGACTTTGTATGTCACAGTTCACGTACCTGACATGAAAGAGTAACTGACTGCAAAGCCTGTTTTATAAAAGTCTTGTCAACAGGATGTTCCAAATGCAGCATATTTGCTGCATTGTGATAGAAGACATGAAAAAAATAATACCACAAGTCACTAAGCTTAAACTACCTTACCGGTCGGATGAATGTCCTTAGTATCATAGCAGTATCCCGAGAGCACAGGGGCAATGATGTATGTATTTTATGAAATCAAAATGTTGTGAAGTGTTGGAAGTAAAGATGCTAACGCAGAATCTCATTTTGTTATTACAGGAGTATTATTGTAGGTGTAATTAACTGTTCTCAAAACAGAAGTTCATGGTAACTACATAGGTTTGCATTGTGTATTCATTGTGTGCATTTTCTTATGATATGACAGACTCTGGTAATTTAATGTGTCATTGTTGGTTTACAAGAGCAAAATAAGGTGTCTTCTTGGCATTCATAATTGTTCAAGTGGCGGGCTTTTGTAAATGTGGTAGTGAACATTCGGGTTCCATAAAATGCAGGGAGTTTCTTGACTAGCTGAGGACTTGTTAGCCTCTCAAGAAGGACTCTGCTCCATGGAGTCAGTCAGTCAGTCAGTCAGTCAGTCAGTTAGTTAGTAACACATTTTAAAAGGACTTTTCCTCCATACTACCAACAAAATGCCTTTCACAGTTGTATTATCTTTATTTTTGATGTTATTCCTATGACAAGTACACAGTGCTACCATCAAACTGTACTGACCATTTTTTAACATGATTCCATATTTTGCCTTTCCTTAGGTCTTCCTCGTTTTTTGTTCTCTTCGTTGTTCTCCCTCTGCATCAGCTTTTATTCCCTTCAGGATCCAAGCCAATTTCATCCTTTTCTGTTGATCCTTTCTTTCATTAGGGTATGTCGAACTCATTTGTATTTCACGCTAGTTATCATTCACCATCAACACAAGTATTTATTTCGTTTTGTCAGAGGATAACACGGCTACATGTTTCGACCACCAAGTAGTCATCTTCAGGCCATTAAAATACGTAAAATTAAAGTTATAATTGCGAGTTAACTTTTGTACAAGTAGACTGAGGTATCGATTTTTATGCCAGTATGTTTAAAGCTATCCCTATACGGGCATGGACAGACTCGTACGGTTCCAGGAGGTTGAGGCTCCCAGAATGAAAGTGGCAAGCTTATCAGCCTTAGGCACCTTCTGTTAGAGGCTGAGTCGCTCCCAGGAACATAATGTGGCCGGAAGGATTAAGTCAACAAAAAATCCCAATTATGCTACCAGGAATCGAAGCAGCGATTTTCCAGCTTGTAGCCACCGAGTACCCCATATGGCAATATAAAATGTTAAAATATTACAATATATATGTTAATATACAACTTTAAAGCAAATGAATGCTTGATAACATATGCGATGCCAAAATAGTGTCGGGGTTGGGAGGGTGCTATTGGTTTCTTTCCCGAAGATCGTTTGTTTGTGTTATTTTCTCTTGTAGTCCTCCGGGAATGTGGCTTGTTTACTGCGTGGTATGTGATAACGTGTTGTGCATGTACGTTGAGAACTATTTTAGCCACAATGAATGATGTAAAATCATGTAGTTAAGTGACGTTTAAGACGAAATTGTGATTGTAAATATGCCTCCTATATAATGCGTAGGCTATATATTGGTGCTGGGCTTCCTTATGTCGTCTGTTTAGTGGATACCAGAATGGCATTATTTATGTCCAAGATTCCATTATTAGGCGCGTTCGCAAAATTGCGACAAGCGACTGCTAGCTTCTTCATGTCTGTATGTACGCCTGTCCTTCCGTCTGTCTGCCTGGCTGCCCGCATGGAACAACTCGGTTCCCATTAGATGCATTAAGTATTTGACATTTGGGTATTTCTCCAAAATCTGCCTATAAAATTCAAGTTTCATTAAAATCTGAAAAAATAACGGTTATTTTACACGAAGTAGTTTGTACACTTATGGTATCTCGCTGAATTATTCTTTACTGAATGAGAAATTTTTCAGAAAAACGTTGTAGGAGAAATCGCAACACGAATTTCGTGATCAATAACTTTTTCCGAAAAGCGTGCCGTTTATGGGATAATGTGGAAAAATATGGTAAAGCCAGACAGGCCATAGATGACCGTATAATACGGCGCATGGGTGTTGCATAGACACACACTCAGAATATGTAATGCTTATTTTTTTCCCACGGCAACAATGGTTACGCGAACGCGTCTCAATGTTACGTTCATACCTGCATTGTGTGTCTTGTGTAGTATATCGTAGTATTGTTAGGAATGGTAGTAATGATATCTGATGCGTGATTTTATTCCAAAAGTAGCGGTTTATTTGTAACTGTATTGGTGGTTGTTTATGGTGATATGTCACGTCCCCGGTTTATTTGAGAAATATATCTGCATTTGGTGAAATTTTTCAGACGAACAGCGGGATACACACTTTTTGACCACAAAAGGAACGAAGAAATTTTGGAAGGGCTGAAGGTAGAACAAGTTGACGAGAAACTAAGAAGATAGAAATCAAATTTGCTACAACATGTAAGAAGAATGAAAACAACAGATGCCAAAAAGAATGGTGAATTATAGACCAAATGGAAGAAGACGACTTGGAAGACCTTTGAAAAGACTTAGACGAGGCCGAAACAGATCTATTAAGGCCTAACTCGTGACGGATGATGATGATGATGATGATGATCTGGATTTGGTGGTTGATGTTTGTGTACTTTGTTTTGGATGTAGTCTTACCGAAGTATGCACACTCGGGGAGAGACTGAGTCAATGTAAACAAGCTACTGAAGAGTGTGGTTGAAGAGTGTGTCGTCATATATGCGATATCGTATCGTAATCGTAACCAAAGAGACCCTCGTATCGAGAAAAACGTCTGGATGTTTGCCATGCCACCAGCGGTGCCCGCACTGAAATCTGCTAAGGTAGGTAGCCGTCGAAAAAAAAATTTAAGAATTTTCTTCCGTATGGTGTAAACCGTATATCTATATAATGAACAGATTTCGAGATATAAATTTTCCTGTGTGGATACGTATCATCCGGACGCCCTGTATTACTGGGATGGTTAAATTGAGGAGAATGAGATCGACGGGGAATGTAGCACGTATGGGAAAGGTGAGAAATTAATTAAAAATTTCAGTCGCAATATGTAGAGAGTGCAGAACACTCGAGAGAACTAGACGAAGATGGGAAGGAACAACGAAATAAAGTTGAACTAAATAAACTGTGAGGGCATATATTGTGCTCCTGTGCACAATATAATGAACATACGTGTTTCATTAAAAGCTGGAAATTTCTTCACTACCTGACGACTATGACCTGCTTAGGATGTGTTCTTCACCATGGCACTAGTTACATGCCCCGAAAGGTGCTCGCTTTAACCTTCGGCTACGTTAAAGTGAAGGCTTCTC
The DNA here is from genome assembly GCA_013340265.1 of Coptotermes formosanus. Taxonomy (NCBI): domain Eukaryota; kingdom Metazoa; phylum Arthropoda; class Insecta; order Blattodea; family Rhinotermitidae; genus Coptotermes; species Coptotermes formosanus. The sequence goes on along the minus strand of BLKM01000329.1, from coordinate 1,058,811 downwards.
TTACTACTCCGTCTTGTGCAAAACTTCCCAAATTTTATGGCGATGGAAAATCACTGAGTTAACATTAGAATATATTTGAGAAATATTGCAGTTTGTGATGACAGATATTATCACACGCCATAACGAAGTTACACAACGTAACGGTTAACTGTTAGGCCTTTTGCGTCCTCGCAAGCCACCAGTTTCTCGTGTGGGCTTCCAAATCGCTGTTCTCCTGTTGCAGCCTTTCATGATTTCCTTTCGATCCTCTAAGTCTCCCATTCGTGGAAGCTGTTGAAAACAATGTTTATGTATGTGTATCTTCTCTCCTAAAAATTTAAACATGAAATTTTGAGATCATCCAAAACGTATTACTTTGCGAGAACAGTGTGGAATGCTCTTCTTCGTAACAAACTCATCTGGACAAATACTAAAGCGTTCTTTTCTCTTTACATGGTCCATATTTCATAGTCATGAATGAGGGATGTGAGAGTTAGAAGTGTGTGCAGTGTGACTGTTAAGCTTCCTTGAACTAAATTAAATCTATGAGTATTATTTAAGGGAGCCTTTTTTTTTTTTGGTGGCGCAACGGACAAACTCGGGCCTAGGCCGCCTCTTTTTGAGGTCTCTAGATCACACACAAACACACACACACCCGGTAAGACTCCTATGAAGGTGTGACCAGCTCGTCGTAGAGGCTGCAGCATACACTACACACACCACACAAGAGACGACAATCCATGCCCTCAGCGGGATTCGACACCGGCTTCTCAACAATAAAGCGTTCGCAGACCTACGCCTAGAAAAAGGGCCACCAAGATTGTCTAACGGACCTAATACTTTTATAAATTTGTGATCTTCAAATCCATCCTCTATCGTCATGGTACGAAATACTCGGGTTGGAAAGCAGGAAAGCTAAACTAATCATTTGGTCTAATATTACGTAAACACAAGCGCGCATATTTTCACCTCTCTGCCTAAAGCAGGTTAATTTAGTCTCAATATGCAATCAGTGTCGGAACCTTTTGCTTAATGGCAACCCCTGCAAAGGAGTCAAGGCCGTCATCGCTCGTGTGGACAAAACCTTCAGTTGTGCTCTATCTGCCGTTCCGAGTGCTACTGTACAGCTAATGCAAGGTATTATACTTGTTTAGTACAGTGAATAGTGCACGACCACTGCATAGTCCGCTATTAAGTTTAAATGTGCTTCAGTATCTTTATCCGAATCACAAGGGCATAGTATAATACGAAGCACAGCAGAAATAAAAGCGCGAATCACTCCGTGGTGTGGGACAGTGTTTGCCAGACTGCGCTTTACATGGCAGAAAGTCTGCGTCAGGGATGTCCAGGAGATCCACGGAGACGTTCAGTAGTGATTAATTTTCAATTCTACAAGAATTCTTGCAGGTGTAATATTACGCCGTTAAAAGGAACAGGACGTTGGTTCATTTTTGTGATACTTTGAACTGGCACTGCCGAATGTCATTGCTAGGTACAAACGCCTCTAGGGTAAGAGTAAAGAGAAATTACTTCTACTAAATTTTTAAAATTGTAGTTTGCGAAACAAACTAATCGCAATAAACTTTGAATTCAGTTCTATCAGCATTCCCGATATGTTCAATCAGACTGTCGATTGATTTTTTATATTAAAAAACGCGTGCAGGCATTCTGCTCTATTTCAGTTTTAATTAGTGTGTTTTTATTGATCTGGGGATCTGTAAATGTTTCCGAAACCAAGGTAACAAAGAAAACTTAGAAAACAGTGGCGTAGAGTATTAATTTAAAAACGGAAAATCAGATATTTCAAATACGTATTGATTGAGTCAATTTGTCCAGAGGGCTGCTTCGGGTGACGTCTGAGAAATGAGTAGTTCTGGTGCAGAGGAAAAATCGCGTGTTTATAGAAACCGAAGTTTCATTACAAAGCAAACCTTTTAACACTGTGCTGAGTAATTTGAGTCCAATACATGACACCTTACACTTTTCTTGTAAGATTAATTTTAGTACTACTACCACAACGCGTCAATTTCCCGAGTGGTCTCTTCCCTCGAGGTTTCCCAATAACATTTCCAATGCGTCCAACATGGCCCGCTATCTATGCTTAATCAAGCGTATTAATAGGTAAATTAATTTTAATATAATGTTATCGTACTTCTGAAACAAAGCAAATGTTATCATCGTCAACTGCATTTTAGGCTTTACAATACAACAGAAGTACTTCGTCGCCATAATATTCCGCGTGCAGTGCATTTGGTGGAATTTTCAAAAAGCAGTAGCACTTTACACCGAAAAATTTTCTTTGCAAATTTTCACCTGAAGGGATCATTTAGAAATCTACGATAAAGCACAGTGTTTTTTAAAAGCGGGATTGAAAACTGTAGAGTGCGCGGGATCGTTTTTCTTTACATGGTATAGAAGCCTGGCCTGTCCCGGAGCGCAGTGCTGTTGTAAACATACTGTAATATTTTATCTCTGTAATGAAAATGCTCATTCAGTTCCGTTGGCCATACAGCATTGAATTGTACTAAGAATGTGATAAATAATTTGAAAGGATGTAACAGGAAGTGTTTATGGCCTATTGGAAGATAATATACCTGGCTTTCCCTGGAAGAGCTGAGAGAAAACATGAAAGACGCCAAACGATATAGTTAGTTCCAGGTCTGAATTCGAACTCAGCATGTCCCGAGTAAGAAAGTAAGAAGTGTTAACCACTGACCTGCAACTTTCAATTCGTCCCGTTAACTTCTGTCTTAGTAAGGTTAACTGGATGATGCAGAAGTCATCCGGTTTGCATCAAGTGCGGAGTTCACGACACTGGGGAGACCGCTTAGAGGCATGACACATGACCTTTTGGGGTAGAACTTATAAACGGAGATGTGACTAGACGTTGCCTAAAGCATGTTAGACGGTATATCAACACTGAATAGGCAACATACAGAAGAAATATTCCGCATGTTTGCCAAGATCTCCTGCATGTGATTTCATTTCGAGGGAAAAGAATGTGGTTTAAAGAATTGATAGCAAAAAGTAAATCTAAATATCAGTCAGTTGCGTCGCATTTATACATTAACAAGGCTTTCGTTCTGAGTAACTGAAAACGCCTCTATATTACACAGCGGATATATCACAGGGAGGAATAGGGTTCTTAAGGCTGCATTGCAGATACGGCTGCAAGTGAGTTGTGTTTGTTTCTGAAGAGACTGTACCCATCATACGTTAGTCGTTAAAGTGATTCCGTAATTAATGTTTGTGCGTCAACGTTCAAGGTTGAAATAGAGCAGAGTTCCGATTATCCGACCTTGGGTTATACGACATTCCGCTTTTTACGACGTAGGCCTACGATGTGCTGTTTAAAATTTTGTGCTGCCCATCCACGCGCTTTTAATCAATTTGAAATCCATTATTCAGTTTACTTGATGGAAATTTACTTCTTCAGATAATAGTTCTGAACTCTATTACGTGAGTTTTACTGCAGAATAATTATCAATAAATGAAACTGGTGCATATACTGCACGTCCTTTTCTTTTGCGATTTGTTTCGCACTACCCGGCATTTTCGGTAATCGGACTTGCTATCGGCCCGTTAGGTTAGATAATCGGAACTGCACTGTAAATTATAAATGAATTACTTCAGAATTGAAGAGGCTTGCATGTTCAGGACTACAGGTACCATGACAATGCGGTCAGGTTTGGTTGTATATTGCTTACTAACCTACAGTACTCTAATCTTGGTATGTGGCAACCCACTGTGCTTCCTACATTAAATCAAAGCAGTTTTTATTCTGTCAGCAACAAGAAGGATTGTTTACCAATAAAGACATGTTGCTGGAGTAAAAAGTACTTTGTTGCAGCAACGCAATTCGGATTATTTTGTACGTAATTATCTTCTATGATTAATGCTATTGCAGTTTATTAAAATGAGCTTTTGTTGCCTTACAGAAGAATTGCGGTGCGTCTGATCAGTTACCATCGAAATGTGGCTGGAAGCATTTCATTTGCTGATGAACGTGCACCACGGCTACGCGATCGGCCGTATGTTCTCTGTCAATTATTCAGGCGTGACCGACAGTTACTTAATTCTGATGAAAGATATGGGGTTTAGATTCCTCACGGTGTGGAACCTGGTGAGTGAGGGGCTTCATATCAAGGTGTGGAACCCGGTGAGGGCTTCCATAATATAATGTGGAATCTGGCAAAGGCTTCATGTCACGACATGGAACCTGGGAAGTAAGGATGGGTTTTTATCACGATGTGAAGCAATCCCCGTACAGGCCTGGACAAGCCCTTATGCTTCCAGGAGGTTGAGGCTCCCAGATTTCTAGACAGTCTGCACATGAAGGTGGTAAGGTTTTTAGCCATACGCACCGGCCGCTTTACCCCCAGGAAATATTTCTGTTACTCATTTCTGTTAGAGGTTGAGTCGACCCCAGGGCCTATTACGATGTGGAACATTTATTTATTTATCTAACTTTCCAATGGGTATGACATTGCGTCACTGAATAATTTGTTCCCTACCTTTCCAGGGAATGTAATTTCTTTATTCTCCAGGTTCAAGAGTTCCAAGAAATCTTCCTTCGTATCGTAGAAGAACGGAGTCCTCATGCTTCATACTATTCATTTGGGCTTTATCCATCATCTGACGCTTCATATTAGAAATGCACTATGTCCAAGAGAGCCAACAGGATTCTTTGCAGTTTTGTGCAGATCACCGACATGTAAAGAGACGAGATTTTTTAAACGATCAATGTTGGAACAAACAAAAACGTGATTGTCATTTTTTCCATGGCATATCAGCCCCTAGTGGGCGAGTGCCTCCTCATTATCGAGGCTTAGTTAACACACGCAGACACACCACACTCCGTAGAACTCCCCTGGACGCATAATCATCCCGACACGAAACCTCTACCTGACAACACACAACACTTAAAGGAGACAGACATCCATGCTCCCGACGGGATTCGAACCCGCAATCCTAGTAAGTGAGCGAGCGCAGACCCACGCCTTAGACTGCGCGATCGCTGGGACTGGCTGTCATTTAATTGATGTCCTTAATTAATCCTTAGACTAAAACTGTGGGAACTGTACGAAATTAAATTTTGTTTTTGTGGAGGTCTCAATATTTCATTTCATAAAGTATTAAATTTTAAAAATCGAGGATGATGCAAGTGCACTGCCTTGCACCTCGCTGCCGGGACACTTGGTTATATCACACAATTAACATGAAACTTCAAATGTAATTTAAAATGCCTAAAACGACTGTTATACGTCAGATTAAGCGGCTGTCCGATGTCATTCTGTCTACGGTAAAGGCAGATTATGGCAGAAATAAAAGTGCATTAATAATCTCAAGTATTTTCGAGTTCAATAGCTTCAGTACCGGCAATATTGCCGGGAAAGTGACAAGTAGTTTCGCTAATAATAATTATTGGTGAATGGCGAATCTACGTCTCACCTATCTTTGCTTGCGGCAGGCAAACACGTATTTGGTCGTTGCTTGTTGTTGAGCTAAACGTGAATCTAGATCACTGTAAAAGCTGTCTAAATTACATAATCGGCTCTCATACGTAGTAAGCAGTCTGGTTCTGGAACCGGCTATAAACCACTAAAAGTACGGCACGGAATTCAATGCTAAACCGCATTTTAGGGCGAAGTTCTTACATAACTGGTTATCAGTTGGGAAATGCCTGTTGTAAGCCTCTCAGGCGTCGTGTGGCCGATGTTTCTATTTCCATTTTCAAAGTCTCGCATGTTAATGGTCTTACTCCTTCTCCTTGGTCCACACATTCTCGTGCAAGAAATAAAGTTTCGGTTTCAAGTGGAGCAAGTCATTAGAGAAATCGTGTGGGAATGGTCCTTGTCTAAGAAGTTCATATTCAGCGTTAAATATCTTTTAGTTATGGAATCAAAAAGTTAATTTACTCATCATCTGAGTTTACCACTGTACCGCATTTTGAGTCAACTCAGTAACTTTTCCATTTTTACAAACCATTTTTCTGATACTCGCTTTTAAAATTATCCTCCCATCTCTGTCTCGACTGTGCAAGTGACAGTTTTCAAAGAACTTAATCATCAAAATTTCTGTTTTGTTTAATTTTCTTTACATGAGTTCCTTGCTCATCCCCATTCAATTATCAATTATATAAAAAGGAAAAAATGTTAATCACACGTTTTTAACCATTCCTTTTTAGTGTTTGTCTTTTTTAATTCAGAATATTTCCGTTAGTATATAAAATGGATACGAGAACGTATTTGGCACGTTATATTTAAAACCCGACAGCAGTAATATAATTATTCAATTTTAGTAAATACCAGAATCTCTATTCCAAATATCTAACGGAAGGCTTGCTTGCAGATGATACAGTTCGCGTACTTTTCTGCCTGTACGATGGAGCACATCTTGCGTGTTATTGTGGGGGATAGTCAGCCTCTCCTCAAAAGGTGGCAGAAGCTGAGGGAAACCGTCTTTCAGGCTCTAATATTCCCTATGGGACTGGTGAGTAGCCTCCTTTTTTCTTCTTTATAATTTTTTATATCTTATATTCTGCTTAATTTTTGGCGGACATGTTATCGGGGTAAAATACAAGGCTTCCGTTTGGAGGTCATCAGGTCTGATACCCTGCCTGACTTGGTTGAAAACTTTTCTGTACCTTCACTCCTGCCCAGAGACCATATCTCTGCCTCTGTCTTTGTGACTGGAGTTAATTCAGGGGAGAACCCACGTGGCGGGGTGGGAGGGTGGGGGCTGCCGGGCTGCAACCCCCGACCTCGAAATTTAAAACCTCATGTTGTAGAAGAGATGATATGAAACGTTTTACATGATTTACCCTTCAGCCGAAACCAGCCACTGAAATCGGCTGACAACTAGTATATTAGAAATTCTAAAAGTAAAATAGAAAACTTAAAATATATTAGATAAAACAAAAAACCAACATTAGGCCTTGTGATTTAAATTAGGTGACTCACGGAATGTGTAATTATATCTGTGTATGTGTATAAATGCGGTTGCAAACAGTGTTATGTTACAGTTATACATATGACATGATTTTATAACATAATTTTTTAGATAAAAAATTATGTACAGACTCAGGTTAATCCGCCCCGCCACACACACACTGAAAAATTCTGGGTGCGCACCTCAGCTAATTTCTCCCTACCTGGCGTCACTGTCGCCAGCATCCACTGTCAATGGAAATAGCGACATGCTTCTGTGACATACAAGGGGAAGCAGAAGCCAGGAGGGTGGTTGTTGTCACCTGAGTCTTCCTCTTCCTTTTCTTCCTCCTCAGTGTTTGAATAGCACCTTTCATGTGCACTGACAACACAAAAGTGTGCAAATATCTCTCCATCGCTTTTCGTATGACCTCTTTTCAGCAACTTCCTAAGTAATTCTTATTTGTTCTACACAACGTCTTACTTCGTCTATACAAATATTTCAGGTTAATTCAGCTGTTAATTTTCTTAATAGATCTTTCACTTTCCATGATGTGCAATTATAGTTTACATTCAGCACCACCTCAACTGGTTCACAGCTGCAGCTTTCAAATTATAATGGTTTCCATTAATTTTATTACAGATTCTCCTCTGAAACTGAAAAAACTCTACACACCCATCAATGAAGGATTTTTTGCGTGTCTATGAAATGCTTGGAGTTTACTGTGTAGTCTTCTAACTGGATAAAGGATTGTCTTTTTATTACAAATTTAAAGTGTGTATGAAGGCTATTTGACCTAAGCGAATGCCTAGAGGAATCTGTTGAAAAGACGTGGTGCAGAGTAGAGAAGCCCTCAAAGTTAAATCACTTCTTGTATGCATACAAATACGTAACTAGACTTTTTCCATGGCTCGACCGCCCTAGTGGGACTAGGCCCCTTCCTTATCGAAGTTTCGAGATCACGCTCAGACACACCACACTCGGTGGGACTCCTCTGGACGAGCGATCGGCCCGTCGCAGAGACCTCTACCTGGCAACACACAACACTCACAAGACATGGACATCCATGCCCCAGGCGGGATTCGAACCACAGTCCCATTAAGCGGCCGTAGACCCACGCCTTACCTGGCGCGGCCACCTGGATCGGCACATCACTAGACATCACAAAAAAAAAGACACTGAAAATGCTTAGCTATTAATAAATTTAATATACCTACAGACACCAATCAGTAACAGTCCAACACAAGACTTATTCATCAAAATCCACACTCAGCTACGTGTTTCGTCTCAGCATAGCCGAAACCTGTAGATGAGTGGGATTTTAATAAATGGGTTTTTTATTTGACAGTTGGTTATTGGTTTCTGTATTGGTGTCTATACGTATATAAACACAACGACGTGAATGACGTTAGATTGAAATTAACGTATGCTTGACTCCGTGGATGAAAATTGCAGGTAGTGTCCTCTGTGTTCTGGGTGCTGTTCAACTACGACAGAAGCCTGGTATACCCTGACATCGTAGACCGATACTTGCCGCCCCACGTAAATCATTTGATGCACACCAGTGTGGGTGTGGTGGTGGTGTTGGAGATGCTGTTACGTCCACATCACTATAACCACAGGGCCAGACAACTTGGGATACTGCTGCTCTTCTGCTGCAGCTACCTTTTCTGGTCAGTCCAAGCAATAAGTAGTGCATCAAAATTCGAGATAATATTAAAATAACTCTTAGAGAAACAGTCGTGAACGCGTGAGGAGCACTTGCCTGATCAGTTTAGACCCAATCACAGGGGTTGTTTATGGTCATGGTAAACTATCAAGTGTCATAATAACAAAGAAACAGAGAAGAGGCCTCGTTTCACACGCTGGTTGGATCAATCAGCGACGTTGACAGGTTTCCTGTGGCACTCTTAGTTCCTCCACACAGATAATTCGTGTGCACCTTAGATGCGTCACAACCACTTTCATGGACTTTCTTTCCATTTCATAATTCAGTATATTCCGGACAAGAGCGAGAGCTTCTTTTTTTACTAAAAGGTCTAGACCGGATCTGAGACACACCCAGCCTCTTATTCAATGCATACCAGGGTAAAACAGCCAGAGCATGAAGTTAACGATCACGGAAAATTATTTATTGGTGTTCTTTAAAACACAAGGAAGGAAAGGGTTGAACTGTCAGATCTCCGACGGGTTCAACTATATTTATTTATGCAGCTATTCCTACACATATTGGACCCGCGGCCTGTGGATGTACCCGCTCTACTACCACCTCAACTGGACCCAGCAGCAACTAATGAATGTGCTTGTTACCTTCATCGTCCCCAGCGCCTGCTACCTCCTGGGAGAGAAGACGGCCAACGTAATTTGGGGTGAGTTTTTAAGCAAGGGCTTTTCAGACAGAAACGTTTAATAAATTTGCAGTTTTTAATGAAGAGCCCTGATATTTCAAGACACTATCCTGCGTGACAAGAAAACTAACTCCTTGAAGCCAGGTACTTACAATATGTACCATCAGGTTGAACACTAAAAGTACTGCTTTTTGCCCATCGAATGCATTTATATGTTCTGTACAGTTCTGAGAACAAACAGCGATTATTTCTCTATACGGCATTAACTGATTGCTTCTTATAATCGAGACGGAGTGTGCTTACTGCGCTTGGAGGAAATTTAGGCTCCGGAATTTGTAACCATAGAAAGTTCCTAAAGTAAAGGCACCAAGATGCAATGAAATGAAAAGGAGAGTTAAGTTAGATTCTGGTATATAAACATCGATTCACACAAAATTACGCCTACGTAACATCACATCAATAGTAGCATTTGTTTACTGTCGTGAAATCTGAATGTTAAATCACAAGGAATCACAGAAATTAGGTGTATTACAAATGCACTTGCGTGACCACTACTAGGCTTCACTGAGTTAGACCACGAAAGAAATTATGACGCACAAGGTGGAGACGAAACTATAACGCAGCCCTTGTGTGCACCACGAAGGCATATGGGGACAGTGGAGGTAGAGCGCTATCCATTCTTCAACCTGGCACTAGATAGGGGTGGTCTGTCAGCTTCAGGCCTCAGCCGGCTTAACCTGTGAAAGAAGACCCATTACGGGTTTAATAGGAGGATGACCATTATAGAGAGACTGAGATTTGTTCAAGAGATACAAGACCAAATGGAAACGGATTGCCTTCAATAACTGGCACTTTGTTAGTGACCGCGGAGAAGACGAGGCTTAGGAAGGACAAAAGAAAGATGGGAAGGCCAAGACCGTGTTGAGTTTCGCACAAACAGGTCTTAATAAACACACAAAGTGAGGTGAAGATGACGCTAACATTTGAAAATTATCTCTGACCGTGATAAGGAAAATGTATTATGGTCATTGAACCTGAATTCAAAGTTAAAATATGTGAGTGAGTGAGTGAGTGAGTGAGTGAGTGAGTGAGTGAGTGAGTGAGTGAGTGAGTGAGTGAGTGAGTGAGTGAGTGAGTGCTTACGGTAGCTAAGAGAGTATTTGCTGAGAGATTTCCGTCCTTGCTACTTACGAGTCTGCCCTTTTGTATTTGCAGCTCAGATGTAGTAAGTATCTTTATGTTTCAGGAAAGCGAATTTACCGAGCAAAAGAAGAAAAAAAGAAGAGATCGTAGCCGGATGAAAGTGACAAGTATTTGGCACAGCGCATGCACTTTACTGCTAACTTAACACGAGGATCTCTGTACAGCTAACAGCGAATGAAGTATACCGTGCAGTACAGCATTTTCGGAAAGAACGATACTGAAATGGAGTAGCCTGCTTCAGCGAAAGCTTTTAGTATTTCCCGCTGTCTGTCCACGTTTATCGCGAGCAGTCTAAAAAAAAAAAGGATTTCCTATATTCACAGTAGAATTTATTTGTTCCATTGTTATATATAAATGTAAATAAAGGACTTATATTAATACGTTCATACAGCATTTATGAGGGCTCTCTTTAAAAGAGGCGGGAAAGGGAAGCTATGATCAGAACCTCTAACCGTGTGTCGCTGACTCCATGCATCCTTAACCCACGAATCTCACGTGATGATTAATTGACAGATATTGTAGCAGATGTGAGCTGCATAGGTTCTCTTTTTGAGCACCTACTGCTCGTTTTTCCTTCTTCAGCATTCTTCAGCTACCTGGTGCTCAGTTTTTACGTAAATAATAATCCAGTAATTAAAGAAATAATCTCTTAAAGTTGGGAATAATTTTTATGAAAGGATGACTTTGCTATAATTCTTATCATATGGTGGGCGTCAATGGTCTGTCTAGTTTTCCACACTCGGAGATGTGTTGCATATAACACTTCAAGTTTTGTGGCTGGTTTAAATAAGGATCCGGTAGGCCTAGCTAGCTGTAATCGGTTACATTAAGGTTCATTGAAGAGTTATTGTGCTGTTGGCATATACAAAAATTGTGTAACAAACAGACCCCTCGATTGCTGCAATAAACAGTACTTGGTCTTATATAATCGCCATCATTCACTGCTTACTGTAGGAAGAATTTTCCTGAAGCAACAGTATTGCAGCGATACAATAATCCAGTCAGCCTTATGGCAGTCTGTTAAATGGCATAATGTATAATGCACAGATTAAAACGTGTGTACATTGCGTGGGCACGTTTTAAGCTCCACATTCACACGTGAATTACATTTTTAAATAAACACTCTTAAGGCAATTCATCCCGTTGTGTTATAAACAATAAAAACAGCTAATATATCTGTAAAAAGCCACTTGTATTTTAGTGGTATAAAACCCAACTGCATGCATACGTTTCGGCTTTCAACAAACCATCATCACGTTGTGTATTAGAAGATAAAAGGTGAAACTGCAAGTGTGATTAATAGTCACTCAAGGTTGAGATCTCAGTTCTGTTACAAAATACTCGTAATGTAGAATATAAAGTACTATAAGCACGAAAATTTTAGGCCTGTATGTAATACACATACAAAAATAATGGCTTGGGCTCGTAGCTGTACATTGGATATAGGGATTATATTGTTTTGTTGAAAACATGTAGGCTTGAAGACAGTGTTCTTATAAAATGAGAAATAGTGGTCAGATCTGGCAGATGTGGCGCGTATAATGGAAAAAAACTTAATTGTAAATGTCGAATTATTAATTAGGAATTAAATATTCTCAGTGTGTTGAATCAAAATATAAAGTTAAATATTACATATATATGACCTTATTCTATAAAGCGAAATTGCTGTAAAAATATAAAATTGTTAAATTCGTGGTATACGTGACGTAGGATTCCGACATTAAACGTGTCAGCTGTTAATATTATTTATATCCCTTGTACTAAAGATAATGTTACACGGTTCCAACAAAAGGCACTTACTTCATATTACGCATGCCATTGTGATACTGGAATATTAGGCCTAGTTTTATAATAAACATCTAAACAAAGTGTGGTGACAGTATTCTTATACTGAATAATAAAAGACACATGCATTTAACAGATATTTAGACCTTATTATCACAAAATATACTTTTCTACATGTTTCGGCTCGAGAGAGCCATCTAGAGGGTGATTTATATATAAAGGAATTCCGGTTGTTGATATTTAAAACCTGTACATTTAGGAGCTATGTACAGGATGACCGTAATTTACAAATACGTTTGGTCAATTAGTAATCTCCCTGTTTTCTTCCATCAACTCGAAACAAGCACGAAAAATTCAAGTCAGGATATACGGCCCAGATGTCGATCCAGGGACTTTTGAAATAAGACTCAGACAAGACATCGCCTTCTTGCCTTACCGAAGGGCTCAGGATCCCCGCGGACTAGCTGTCAATTGTTTGGAACTCCTTCCACCAGTAGGCCCTGCCCATCGTGCTTGTCGGCTGGGCACTATACGAGACGAGTCAGTATAAACAGCAGCAGTCTATAAGAGCGGTGCTTTGGGTGACTACATTCTACGCCGCGATGCTACCCGCTCTGTTCCACCTGCTGGTGCTTGTGCACCACACGTACGTCAGCTACCACTTGCTGACACAGATCGACTTCACTAAGACAGACGATGACTACGTGCACAACGTTATGAAGAAATTCAAGTTGCGCTATTTTACCTCCTGGAATTTTGTAAGTAAAATTTTTTTGGTTCAAGTAACAGCGCGTCTTCAGCGGCGTGAATGGGAGTTAAATCGTTAATTCTCAATTGGACAGCGGTCGCCGCGTGGTCTAAGAAGTGGGTCTGCGGCTGCTGTCTTGCTGGGATTGCGGGATCGAAACCCGCTGGGGGCGTGGCTGTCTGTCTCGTGAGTGTTGTGTGTTGTGCAGGTAGACGTCTATGCGACGGGCCGATCACTCGTCCAGAGGAGTCCTACCGAGAAAGAGAGAGAAAGAGAGAGAGGGTGTGTGTGTGTGTGTGTGTGTGTGTGTGTGTGTGTGTGTGTGTGTGTGTCATTGAGAGTGATCAGGTGCCGCAATAACCCTCGGCACCTACAGTGAGTAGGTAGAACAGGTATTAAATTGAGAAAGTCAAGACTGAGAAATAAAGAAAGAATTGGAAATTATATGGAATGAAGCACTACAGCAGCATTTGCTTAGATGGACTGACAAAAATCCGAAAATTCTCAGTGGAACTGCAATTATATTCTTCAAAACATTTTTTCTAATTGTGATATTGCTTTTTGTTATCCGGACGCTGGTTATCCGGATCGGCTTGGCCCTTCAGGTAAATTTGTCCAGAATTCTACAAAACTAATTTGCCTTGAAATTACTCATTATTGGATCGAGTACAGTACTGTAAAGTGTTATGGCTGTCTAGAACTTCAAATCCGGCGTGGTTGAAAGGTTTAGACGCAGGTACATGACAGCCGAATGAGTTCCCAAGTTAGACAAGGAATTCCCAATTTCCAAATGTGTTAATATTTTGTGTGTAAGTAAATATCTAGCCTAAATGTATCCGTTTGTAGAATTTTTTCCAGTTTAAACTGCCAATATAGCGCATTTTCAAAGAAAAATCTAATTATGCGGATTTTCTGCCTATCCGGACGGCTCGCGATCCCTATTAACCCGGATAATTGGAGTTATACTGTATATTTAATGACATTATCAATATAGCGACTAGGCTACAAGCTATACGACCCGGAGTTCGAATCCTGGTAGGCGCTGGAAATTTTCTTTTCTCCAAAAACCTCCAGACTGGCTCTCGGGCCCAACCAGGCTCCAGTGGCTACAAGGGTTCTTTCCTAGGGTAAAGTATGCGGATCGTGAAGTTAAGCACTCACCTCCATCCAGTGATGAGGTTAAGAATGAGTAGAGCTATACCTCTGCTTCCCTTTAAACGCCTTCGGGGCACGGACAGGGACGTCTAACCTTTATTTACCTCTTTCTGTATCTACCATATAGCGTCGAAAGCTAAGACGATGAGTAAATTATGAATTGGAAGGGTTGTAGAGGGAAGTGATCGTTGCCTAATTTGAAATCACTCCCTGAATGGTCGTGGAAGGTCTGAGGTAAACAAGGACATCCTGAGATATGATAGTACCCCGGTCGAGATGCAAAAGGAACACCTCCGGAATACAAGTCACAAACCTTATTGCTGCAGCCAGCTCGACTGTTAAACTTACACGCTGGGGTGGATTTTCGGCGAAGGGTAATCGGCAAAATGGAATTGTCCTAAAAAGTCACAGCTTAGACCAGTTTAGAGCAAAACATTACTGCACAAGGGCCATCTTTACTCCTAATCATGCGCGTGCCGCAAACCTATTGTTGAAAGTAAAAGTTATATTTTTTCGGGAAAAATTTATTTTATACTAAGCGATTAAAGGACTAACATTACTATTAATTAAGGATTAGTTAAATTAATATAGACTTTAATTGTTTAACTTTTAGAATTTAACGTTATTTTTGAAGAATGGAAGAAAGGAAATGATGACTTTTCTATTATTAATTTGTCGTGATGCTTTTAAGCAAATACACGGACTTCCATGCTATAAAATTATGACTGAGATACAGTTGCCATAATTAGCATTAGAACATACTTAAATTTCAGGGGGTAAGGGGGATGCTGAAGCTTACGACTCCGTATTTTCTCACTCCTCACGCTGCAAAATTTCTAACACACAGTTTTTGCCAATGTAATACATACGAATCCCTTTACAACTTCAATATGGTCTAGAAATTCTGGGACCTCAACCTCCTGGAGACCTAAGAACCTGCCCAGGGCTGTATAGCTATTGTATTTTACATATGTGTATCTACAAACATATATATAAGCAGGTAGTTACGAATAGGATCACTACAGTACCACAATTGCCATGTTTGTCGGAAAAAATTAATCTAAACTGCGGCAACACCGCTGCTTCTCAGTTATTAATGTTAGGTAATCCCACGAAACTTTTTTGATCAAAGTTTCGTTAAAACTTCAATGCTCTTTATTCTTATACATACTCTGACGTTCAGCATACTCAGATTGCACCTCCAGATCCCTGTTAATCACTTTACTTACTGAAAGCTTTATTTAATGCATCCTTATTAATTACTCAATATCTAATCCGTTCTGTGAACTTTGTGGGCTGTACGATGTTTTTTGTTGTAAACAGCGAACGTTTAATACCTCCACAAAGATCAAAACGCAAATATGTGTTCCATTTTGGGGTACAAAATTTGCTAAATTATCTCATTTTGGAGAATCGTTTTGCTCTTTATTTCCTCCAATGTTCTTAACTGAAAATTATCAAATTAATTTTATGGATAAGATTTAATTTCTTAGGACAGCGGATACTGAGAGTGTTTTTTTTTGGGGTGCGACGTCTTGTAATTTGTTAGATAAATATCAGCATTTCGAAGGAACCTGCTGAGTTCACCTTCAGGGTAAATAGAGGCAGTACGTTCCTCCACAAGGTGATGCCTATACACCGGAATGTAGAGTGGCACATCCCAGAGGACAGCAAATTTCGAATTTCTTAGATGGTAATGTGTAATGATGTGCGATTCTTTACCATCCTTTGCAAATACAGTGCAAAGTTGTAAAGCAGGTAAACATGTACGATGCATTCATATAAGGAGTTAAATGGGACAAACACGAGCATTATCTGCCAATGGCATTACAACGTGTTGATTAAAATTTAGGGATCACACACTTCTCATTTCTAGGCTTATACCTTACACAATGTGTTCAAAAATCTCATAAACATCAACCGGAATTTTTATAAAGTAGTGTAATTATAAAGTGAAACCTCTATTTAAATAACCTGATAAAATTTTATTCCTTCATAGGCATAAGACGTACGAATGATGTTACATATGTTTTATGTGCGTTACAACTTACGCGTGTGTCTAAGGTTACGCTTTATGAATGTACGTAAGTACATATGTTTGAAAAGTGCGTGCAGGCATAAAACGTGAAGGATTAGTGACGCAATATCGTGTCGTTCGAAAATAATTGCAGAGTTTCTACAGAGGGAAATGTGCCATGTCAGCCCTCTCCCTCTGTGCCTAGAGTAAATGATGCACACAAATGTGACACAACCGACATTGCGCTAACATAACCAGAAAAGGGAAGAGCGTTTCGTGTGCTTATAAAAGAAGCCTCACTTTTTAATGAGCTTTTGAGTAATATCTTCTCGTAACAGGTTTCTTTTTTCGGAGTTGACATTTGTTTTCAGTGGCGTAGCTAGGTTTTTTGGCCTCCGGGGCCAGTAATGGCAATGGCTGCCCTTAACATAAATTATGGACTTTAAAAAATCACAATATTTATTGAATTTCTTTATATTAGACTCAGCAGTTTAAAATTTATTGAGCACAAGAAATCAAACTTTTCTTTTCAAATATTCATTTTTCACCCAATTTGCTGCCGCTTCTACTCTCCTGCCCGGGCCAGCTGCACTACTCGCCCCTCCCCGCAGCTACACCCCTGTACATTTTGGCCGGCTGTATGTTATAAGATAGAAATTAGGAAATTATATGCGAAGGAAACTTATGATTTGAACATTACTTTATGGCCGTAGGATGAAATCGTCATGGAATTAGCATTCATGGGGGAAAAAAAAGATGCATACAAAATTGGCGTCGAAGAGGTCATGGTAAATTATTGCTTTAAAAACCCGGGGGCAGATAAGAGAATATATTAAGAGGAATTTTTGGGAAATCCTTCGTGAATACGTGGTCTGGACTAATCTAGGGTTAAACAGACGTCCTTGCTTTGGTGGTAACAACCCACGAGTTTAATTAACAGCCTGTCTTAATGGAATGAGTAAACAACATATGCCGCAGGAGGAATGCGACGTAATATGCGGTTACAAACACAAGCACATTTGGACATGCTAGAAGCCTGTGACCTTTTATAAAATTAGGGAACTGCACTACGTTATTCCCGGATTACAACAATTACATAAAAATTATGAAATTTACAGGAATACCTGCAATTTAAACTGCATTACTTAACCTTTTAAAGCCTAGAAGTAACTTTACTTACCACCACGTTTAATACCCAAAAATTCTACATGCGTTTGCGTGTTTTTTACGGATCTCAGAACAGACATCGTCTATTGCCTTAGACATCATTAAAAGATTGGTTTTTATAACCGAGACGGAGTGTGTTTACTGCGCGGTACGGACTGAGTCGTTATATAAAACAGACACGTTTCTTCTTTAAAGGGTTAAACTTCTGAGTCTCTGGGTGTTTTGCGCCATCCGTGACGAGGATATTGCTTTTCTTTCCGATTCTATACTGTCTAAAGAGCGTCAATGATTGAATTGTTAAACACTCGGGAGTTTGGTTTTGCGTTTCTTGCTGTGTCATTCTCGTGTCTGACTGCAAGTGAAGCAGCTGGTAGCAGCACGTGTTGAAATGCATACAGTTGACTAACAAATTACTGTTTGGTTGAGTGCGATCAGAGTTGTTTACAATCAGCACACCAGTTCTGAGAATTTACATTCCACAGTTTTAGCCTTGTCTTCGACATAGAGACGAAGGTCTCCGTAAAATTGTGTATATTTATTTAGTGACGCATTAACCAAAATAGATTTCGCAGTGTAGTGGATTCCATTTCTGTTTCGTATTTGGAGGGACGCGTGTTCAGATTTATAACGTGGAGCCTTTCATTCTGTAAAATGTGTTAGACGGCGTTCTTAGTAATTAAAGCAAAAACTACACTTTGTTTGGCAGTAACCGCTAGCTGGCTACAATTTACCTCCTGCATGTTTTGGCCCCTCCTGGACCATTATCAAGAAATATCAATTAAGCACAAGAAGTTACAAAAATAAAATGTCGCGTCTGTCCTAAAATAAACTATGCATTACAAACATAAAATACAAAGGAGTGGAAATGTCGAATAAAGGGCTACACATAGAAATATGTGTGAGGCCATACGGTCTGTTTCAGGGCGTCCAAATCATATACTTCTGCATCTGCATTTCTGAGGACTTCCTGCGACTGACCAACAGGGCTGTGGCCCTGCAAGGCTCTGTCCGCCGAGTCAAGGATTTCATCTTCACATCTCTATTCTTCCCGGGGACGCTGGTAAGAAGCCACTTAGTAAGTGTTCGTTATTTTATCTGACAGCCAGTTGCTGCTACCTGCCGGCTCCTTTATGGTATTAATGTAGCCAGCTCAGACGACCGGCCACAACAGCCCGGCTTACTAGCAGCGGGATGTGACAAAATTTATTTGTCAGATAAAATAAGGATCCTGTATTATTAGGGCTTTTCGCAAAATATATCAGCACCTCTCTTGTCTTTGTTGATGCCAGTGTTGTAACAGAAGGCCAGTTTGTAGTGCTTTTTCGAATCATTTAGGATAAAATGAAAATGTGTCACATAGCTTGAAGGTCTGTTTATTGGTGCTTGCTGCTTACATAGTCACACCATCTTAAACTTGTTTTTATTGCATCTTTTCCCTGTGGCTGCTGTATGGCACACACAGGTACACATTCACCAGCTATATATTTGTGATACGTGCCATGTAATTACGAGAAATGTGTTTTTGCTCCACTAAACCGTCTCAGTTTCATCGTAAATTAGTTACATGGAAACAAACCCATATTCTCATGTGTCATTTCAAAAAGTTAACAAATGTAGGCTTTGTGTTCAAATAAGGTGTAGTCTATGCATTAGCCTATCCCAGTGGCCGCGCGGTTTAAGGCGTGGGCCTACGGCTGCTTGCTGTTTTGCGGGTTAGAATCCCGCCGGGAGCATAAATGTCTGCCTCTTGTGAGTGTTATGTGTTGTCCGTTAGATGTCTCTGCATCGGGCTGATCGCTCGTCCGGAGGAGTCCTACCTAGTGTGGTGTGTCTTGAGTATGATCGCGAAACCTTGACAATGAGGAGATCCTAGCCCACTAGGGGCTTTCAAGCCGGGGGGCGGGGATGAATATAGTCTATAATTTGTCTCCCTGAATTCAGTTTAACTTTCACATATTTGCACGTTGTATACGCGTGTACATAATGTATAAATTTTTTACATTGCCTATACAGTATGTGTACAGAACGTAACAAGTAGGACAATCTTCCGGATCCAGATAGGCAGGTGTATGTACTTTATTTTATTATTTTATCAATTAACTTACGCTTGTGTAATTATTAACAATTTTAAAATTTGCGATTACTTTTAACTTTTTAAAATGACCCTTGAGGATATCGCACCATTACGGATGGCAACATATGTTCGTATATGCATACATGCATTGCATACATACATACATACTTACGTACTACGTACATACATACATACATACATACACACACATACATACATACATACATACATACATACATACATACATACATACACACACACACACACACACACATACATACATACATACACACATACACACACACATACATACACACATACATACATACATACATACATACACACGTACATACATACATACATACATACATACACACACACACACACACACACATACATACATACATACATACATACATACATACATACATACATACATACATACATACATACATACATATATGCAAACAGGCCTATATACAAACATACTTCTGCGCATATACATACATACACACATGCCCACAGGTACAGTACATGCGTATAAAATCACGGCTATGTAATAAGCCCTCATTTATTCGTCCTTCTCTCTATTAGTTCGAAACATCTCAAAAGCGCAGGTTCCATTCTGCAAACCACTAGGAATAGCGTCACGGGCCACAGACTGAGGACCACAGACGGGCACTGAATTTATTACATCATTTCCCCGGATCTCCGGTATAAAATACAGAAGATAAGACGTCTATACGCATACCAACACTATCTGTGGACTTCGATCCCTGAAAGAAGGCAAAGGCCCCCCTTTCTTTCATCAGTCACATGAAAATAAACATTTCGAGATGACCTCAAAGAATTCTAAGACTTGACCTGACCTCCAACTGATACCGTTCCGATTAATTCCGGGGTAGTGTCTAGGCCATGGGCTGGAGGTCCGAGGAATCGTGGTTAGATTCCCGACAGGGGCCAGAGATTTTCTCTCTTCCGACGCGTCTAGACCGCTACTGGGGCGCACACACCTTCCTGCTTAACGAGTACCGACGGCTGTTCCGTGGTAGTATAGAGGCTGCGGCGTGAAACGTGCCGGTCACCCACATCTCCTGCCGAAGTTAAGAACACCACTACCATAATGCTTTCACGACCTGCGCAGGGACAGCATGCTTTACTTGACAGTCACACAAGTGGTAAGGTGACTGTTATGGAGAGTTCATATTTAAAATCTCTTGCAAAAGTACCGTCCGACCTTTAATTTAGCTACTGGGGCAAACCACTGGGAAACCTAATCAGGGTACAGGGCATCGCAGTAGACAAGAAAATCGTAGGCGTATATTGGAAGGGACAAGTGGCGGCAAGGTTGGCAGAAGGATAAATCATACTCCTCCGAAATTTGCAACACCCTGCCAGACCACAGTGTGTGATCAAAATCCATAAGACAACGAATATTTTAACCTAAAGTATAAATTTTAATTCCGTTAGGATTATTGAGATGTCTTTGTTTAAGAGAACTGAAACAAAACCCTCAGAACCTGAAGCTAGCAGGTTTATTCATCTACCAACCTCTTCAGCTTATGGTGTCTTACCATGGAAATTTTGAGTTCTTTTCCCAATTCATTGTTCTTTCAAGCTTCCTACAACTCTCACCTGTGCGTGCAGGCTTACACTGTGGTAATTGCAAGATTTCTTCCAACGCTATTGCTATAAAATCTATACCTCTGTGCTTGCAGTTTGTTTCTTCCATGTTCTGGGGTCTCTACTTGATCGATCGCGAGTTGGTGTTCCCGCGAGCCATGGACGTCATCATGCCGTCGTGGACTAACCACTCGACCCACACCATCATCATCGTCGCCCTGGTGGTAGAAATGCGCATCACGCGGCATCGTTACTCAAAACGAAGCCTCGGGCTGGCGACCCTAGCTCTCTACCTCACAGTATATGACCTCTTGTGAGTATCTCACACACATTCACAAAATCCCTGTTTATATAAACTTACCGTCAGTCCTTTTTGACACAGTTAATGAATTAGACTTGAACACACAGGATCTAGGATAAATGGCGTAGCTAAGATTTTTGGCGCCCGGGGTGAGAAATCACAACGGCAGCGCCGAACGGAAATTAGGAATATTATTTTACAAGGTTTTGACGACGGTACATCATAACTGAACTCCTCAAATTTGTGGAATTTTTCGAAACCCTAATGCATCCAGTAGAAGTGGTACTTTTTTTGGCGCATTAGTTAATATTTTGAGGGCCGAAAATCAATTTTTTTCATTTAATGTATCAATTTTGTTGACCCTTGGACTCTGCCACCAGGGAAGGCAGCACAACTCCTCCCGTTCTCACCTGCCTACGTCCCTTTCTGTTAATTTTTATCATCAATTATTTTATCGTTTTACATTTGCTTCATTGTTCTCACCTACACAGAATATATTTATTGCACTGGAGATGATTAAATTCTTCCGCTTTTATTTTTTCGAAAGGTGTTGTAGGATTACAATTTTATGAAAATAGTGGAAATCCAAAATTATCTATGAAATAAAAGTCCAAATTTATTACATTTGGCAAACAACGAAGGCAGCAACAATGTTTCTTATTCGTTGATTATTAACTTTTAAATGTTAAGAGTAAATAATCAGAAAGTGTGAACATTTTATTGAAAGAAATATAATGACAACCTCCAGAAAAGAATCAGGTTTTTTTTATTTTTAGCAAGTAAATTCCATTTCAAACTTTATATATCACTTCCTCAGAACCTGCTTTTTTGGAGAATGTAAGCGAAAGGAAGTGAAAGACTCCATTTTATAGATGGTCAGTACAGCCTGCAGTGTATGTAAAGCGGTACGAACTCATCTGCAGGTGCCTGAACGCGTTCCTCTCTGATGGCACGTGGATATATCCCATTTACCGAGTGCTGGACAATTGGGCCCTCAGGATGCTCTTCTTTGTGACCTGCACGGGCGCCATTTTCAGCTTCTATGTACTGGGAGAACTCCTAAACTCCAAACTCGTAGGTGAGCAGCGTAATGCAAACTGTGCATTACTGTGACCAAATTTTAATATATGCACTATGGTACTACATCCTTATCTGTCGTGACTCCATTCCATTCTACATGTTTGGTTCTCACAGCGTCATTTCACCGACAAAGTCCGATACAACTAGGTTTTCCTCTGATAGGTGAGCTTGTTTTGAACAGGAAGTCATTGATTTGGATGTTACACTATTTCGAAAGTAGTAGAGTGTCGAAAGTACAGGTGTCATTTAAATATTATCGATATTATAAAACTACAGGATTTACTGCTGCTGAAGAAGCTGAAAACTGTGCTTGTGACGATGTAACATATCACCACTCCTGCTTTTGTACCAAATTATTAGAACTAATATTTTCACTTTAACTTCTGAAGTGGAATATTTATTTCTTCATGTAATACATGGAGTCTGATACGCGTCCTTTGCAGTTTTGTAGGTTGTGAAATTGTGCACTCTGTTCAAGTTTAAATATAGGCTATAATCTTATTCCTATATTGATAGCATAAGGTAAAAATTTCAAAAACCGTCAATGACATTGATGATGAGACGTGTTTCTTGTTTAATTTCTGAACTTTTACTATATTGAAAAATTAAAGAAGAATTTTTTATTTGCCTTCGTATGTAAAGTACGCATTTTAATTTTTGTACATAAAGCGAAACTTTCGACCTGTCGACTTTTAAGGCAAACCGCTACCAAATTGTACCGAGACCCATCAAATAATTTTATGATGAAATGTGTGGGTGGTCAGGTGGCGAATATTTCCTCTCCAACACTTGCTTATATCTTGCGCAGCACTTTTTAAAACAACATTTCCCCAAATGCATAAAGACACATTTTATGCAAGAAACTGGGCCTAAACAGGTTTGCGAATTTCCTGTGTCCTACGTCGGAGACATACTGTCAATGTATTGAAGTATCTTAATATACAGTCTGTACTGTTCACATTCGTAAAGACAAGAAATTTTTAGTGTATTCTTCATGTCAAAACTGCCTCAAATTTAAGACAAGTAACACAGAGTGCAACAAAATTTTTTCGTGTGTATGTATGTATCAGCAAGTTACCTAAAGGAATCCATGAAGGTGAGCAAAAAATAAGTTCTAGGGGTTCTGAAGTTACCTATAAATTAATTTCAAAGAACTTCAATAAGTTCTGTGTTTTATTACAGACCAACTAATACAGTAAGTTTTTATATTAAAAGTAGCTGGGGCCATGCATCTAGAACTTACAAAGTTATCAAATTTTGTCGCTTTAAAGAGTATTTTATATTTATATAATTGGAATTCTTACCAGAATTAGTTTTCATAGTGCATAATATTTTTGTGTTTATCATGCTATTAAGTGGAATGAGAATTACCAATAAGTCTAATCATAACTGTTGTTTCGTTTTCAGATTACGAGTTAGAAAGAATAAACGAAGAGCTCCATGCACATAAAGCTTGTTAGCTACATCTCTGTCAGTTTCGCCCTTATCTTCTTGGGTGAGATGCCATCCGAAGATCATCGACACTTTCCATTCTCCCTGTGTCCTTGTGCTAGTGAAGCATTTCAGAGAAGTCGTTTATGTCTGGTTCGTTTATTAACTGTGCTGGAATTCTTGTGGCGGTATGATGTACTGTGTATCACAGATATATTTAAATATATATGAACTTTCATTTGTGACCAGCAGAATGTATGCACTACTGCAATTTCCACGCTTCCAATCACAATTGCTTCTTTTAATATACAGGGCGTTAATTCAAATTATAGGGTAATAAAGTACGATATCTGCTTGCACCGTAATCCTTCCTAACAAGAACAGAAACGAAGGGAGTCGTACACCTGCGATATTGGTAGAATATTGTCATTTCGTGTGCTGAAGAGGTTTCGTTCGCTTACTCTTTTAGAGTCCAGGGACTTTACCAGAGAATGTCTTTTGTCCTTCACCGGAGCACAGCGGCTTCATCGCATAGGCAGCGTGTCTCAGTCGCGACATTTTGTGGCACCTGCGGTGCGTATGTCAGCAACAAAAGATACGTCCTGTTCTTTTGGATTTCAACTGTCATGTTTATTTTTATTAGGCCTATGTCACATTTCAGTGCCTCAGTGTTTCTCATTCAGGTCTGTTTCTCTGTTTCTAACGCTACTCTTGATCACTGCATTACATTTAAAGTGAGAGAGAAACAACACGTAACATTTGCTGAACTTCCACGGAATGTTTATTGCAATTCACAACACTTCTGCCTACTCTGTCGGAAAACCTATTGAAACCACGACCATCTCCTGCCAGCCCTCGATAAGAAATATGCATAATTGCAGAATAGCGCTGCATTTAAATGAAAGACCACGGTCTAATACATCTAAAATTCATTGATCTGAGAGGAGGGGCGTTGGAATGTTTGTCTTTCTCATCATGAGGAGAAATAATTTCAGAAAGACAATAAGTGTAAGTGCGTGAAGGCTACTCGTGTCCACGTGTGATGAGACAATAAGCAAACTGGAAACAGCTTAAGGATTTATGTTTCTCCACAACGCATAATTAATGAGGAATTTATATGGTAATGCATAGTGAATTTAATAACTTGGTGTTTTGATACTCTAACAAGTTCGGAAATGTAAGTAGGGCGTAACACTTCTGGAGCTTTCGCTTTTTTTATTGCCTGCATTATTTTTTGTTTTTTTGTAAAGTACTTATCTCTTAAAATTAAGATGTCATATTTCTTTTACCTCTGTCGTAAAAGACGAGATATTTTATTTTTTTATAATTTTGTCATCAATACAGACTGAGATATCTCATTTCCTGTACTTGTTTTATAAAAGCGAGATGTTTAGGTGGTCAGTTGTTCCTTATGTCTCAGTTCGTGTTTCACATTCTCCGTTATAACGACCAACCGCGTAAATGTATGTCGGTCTTCATGTAAAGTGTTGTTCATTTTTTCTGAAATTAAACAAAATCAGAAATGCAAGGAAAAATATAAGTCCGCGTGATACTCTGAATCCAGTTAGATTTATAACAGTAAATTAATTGAAATAAATTAACACGCATGCAGAGAAATCATCCGAAGAATGTGCGTTCCACAGCAGTACAACATTCCACTCTTTTGAAACGTTGATCTCTAAGCACCAGTTTGTGACGTCGGATTCAAGAAGTAATTTGAAGAGTTAAGCCTGCTGGGGTGTTACGCCGTGTGCACTGGCAACTACTTAGCAACCGACACTGCGTGACATCCCAAAACTTAAACCTACAGCAACACCATATTGAAAAGTTCAAATACGGTAAGAAGTTGTCAGATTCCATGCTTCCTCCGTGGTGTGGGTGGAGTCTTCTAAGTTTTTACGCAGCTTATGTTGGTAGCTGTTTATCGGCATTTCGGGACAGCCTATCGGTCCAATCTTCAAGTGTCAAGCAGTCTAGGTCTTGGACTACTTGGCGTCCATAAACAACTACCAACATAAACTGCGTAACAACCCAGAAGGGTGAAGACCCCAAGTTACTTGTCCACTGAGAAAATGGCAGATTAGGAAGCTGAGGTTTAGTCCGTCAACATTGGTTTATTGATTCTCCAAATAATACAACAATAAAACAATCAGTAAACCAACAATGATTAAACAAATACAAGGAGTGATATTACCCAAATATAATCCGTCTCTTGCTTGCATCCGTACTACTTGAGGAATTAAGGTTTCACAGAGTAACATCACCATATACTGAACCATTCGCTGTGAGTCAGATCTAAAAAATGTTTTAAATTCTCACAACGATCAATATTAAGCTTACGCTCGCCTAATTATCTATTGCAGGGTTTACAAAAATCCTAATTTATTTTTGCTGATCTTTCTGTTGATGCAGATTCAACTGGAAAGCATTCACTCATAGGAGGCGCTGTTTCCCGTACAAATATTTGCAGTCTCATGTTAAAAACGTCTGTCCTCTACACAGTTTTCGATGCGGTGTTTCTGATTGGTAACCCGTGAATGGCAAAGGTTACTTGTCAAAGAAGTCGAATAGAAACGGATCGTCTGGGAACCGAAATCTTGATGACCTGCTGTCCGCTGACTCCACGGAGTTGCTATCTTCCCCTCCGTCCACAAGCACGGGCTAAAACACAGTCATCTGTTCAAGAAGACAGAAAGACAAGGAACAAGCAACACTAAGAGTCATGCACAACTTCCGAATTACCTGAAGCATTGGCTATTCAGTTCTATCTAAACAGTAGTGGGGCTAAGTTTTCTGATGCCAGGGGTGAGCAATGAAATTGGACGCCCCAGACAGAAATTACAATTACTTACTGAAGTCACCTTCTATTTGTCGCAATAATTTGAAATTCGTTGAGTGCAGGAAATCAAATTGTTTTTCATTTCAAATATTCATTTTGACGCCCCTCGGGCTTTTCTGCGTCGGGCGGCCGCGCCATTTGCCCCACCCTAGCTACGCCGCTATATCTAAATATAGGCTATATTAAAGCCATGATAAATGAAAAATTAGTCCAGGCAACTCTTCGCCAGTTCCGGGCTTAAGACTGTCCATTACATCAGACCCAATAGCTAAGATGTTTATAACTTTGCTGGTATTTCATTTCCGGTCACTCTTCTTACTTCCTACACCGATCGGATATATCGGTAGCCTGAGCATTTTTTACTACTTCGAACTGTGATTTTGTCTTTACGCAAACCTTATATTTATCCGCTTAAACATAAAGGTGTCTTACGCCTGAACGCTAAAATATGAGCTACGCTATCATGTATGTTGAGTTTTAGAACTCGGTCGGTACTTCCGGCCGTAAAAAGTCGCTTTCTGAAACCAAGAATACTTTTTGACATCACCACATCTTGGTAGGTAAAAAATTCTTTGTGTTAACCATAAATAGCAATACGGCCTTTCTACCAAAAGTATCGTCACTGTAAAGTATATCAAAGAGAAACCTTGTGTCCTAACATTTAGATTATAATGTGGTAGCGAGATGTCACGTATATCAACAGTTTATTTCTACCCATTATTATTATTATTTTGTGTTTTTTTAATGGCGCAAGAGCTTCTCGTGGGGCAGGGCATCCTCATGATCGAGGTTTTACAATCACGCTCGATCAGACACGCCACTCTCGGTGTGACTCTCCTGGACGAGTGACCAGCCTGACGCAGAATCTTCTACCTGACTACACACAACGCCCATAAGAGACAGAAGTCGGTGCTGCCAGGCGGGTTTCGAACCCAAATCGCAGCAAGCGAACAGCCATAGACGCACGCCTCAGACCGCGCGGCCACAGGGATCGGAATTTTGTGTTTATCCCTGCAATTATAATTTTGTTTTTATGTCATTATGTTATAAATTAGTTAAATTATGTAAAGTTCATAAAATGTACAACCTGTGTCCAAAAATAAAATTTACAGTAGAACTAAGGAGGAAGCTCAACATTTTAGATATCAAGTTTTTTTTCTGTAGCGCAACAACCCATGGCGGACCTAGGTCACTTCATTTTGTAGTCTATCGATCACACACACCCGGTAACACTCCTATGAAGGAGTGATCAGCTCCTCAAGGAGACCGATAACATCGCGTTGTTTAGAAAACGAATTATGGCATGCAAATTGATAAGTGTAAAGTTGGTGCCAGTGCTCTATTTGGTATGTTGGTACAACGTGAAACGACAAAGATGGCAGCATCAGGCTAACACGTCGCTAGTAACAATACCTGTATTCCTCAAAAAACTACCTTCACAAAGGTGTAGAAGAGAAGCCGATGAAGGAATTAATAGTGTAAGTACCTACATATATTATCCATCCTAATTTATGTAGTAATCAGTCAAATTTATATAATATTTCATAAGGTGTCCGGTTTTACGGAGATAAGAAATTAATCTGCACAAGGAATCTGCCTAACAAAATCAAGTAGTGGTATAGCATGGATACACTGTACAACATGCGTGACAATGCTGGAAGACACAGACACAAATAATAATTTATAGTTACACACTCCAGTACTACAATTATTATGTTTTATGAAGTCACAGACGAGGAAGTGAATCCGAACGAGAGAAGAACACAGACTGTAGCCAAACAGAGAGTATCCTGAACAAAAGAGGCTGAAGAAAGCTATCCCTCTAGAGAACTGGACAGGACCGCAGGGTTCCAGGAGGTTGAGGTTCCCAGATGTCCAGACAGTCGGCACATGAAAGTGACAAGGTTGTCAGCCCTGCGCACCTGCCATCTTTAACTCCCCCACAGGAACTCATTTCTGTTAGAGGCTGAGTCGACCCCAGGGCCGAAAGGAAAGACTGATGAAAGGTATACCGAAATTAAATAGTAAGGGAAGTTAGAATTGGCTAAATAACGTTTATTAAACGTTTTAAAATGTTTTGGAAACTTTATGACCTTTACATAATTTTAACTAACAAACCCAGAAATTATGATATCAGGGCTAAACAAAAATAGTAATTCACACAAATACACTGTTGTAAGCTGTCAGATCTCACTACCACACTGGAAATGATATGATGAGACATACGGTTTTTTTCTTGATGTAGTTTATAGTGCTTTAGCCTGATTGTCACTGTGGTGTATAAGATGAAACACGCAGCTGTTTATTGCAAACAGATGAGTTCGTTTGGGGCCGCGGTGGCGCAGTTGGTTGAGGCACTGCGCTAAAAACCGGCAGGTCACGGGTTCGATTCCCGATTGTGCCATTGGAATTTTTCATTGGCATAATCATAATAACAGAAATGAGTACCAGGAATATTTCCTGGGGGGTAAAGTCGGCCGGTGCGTATGGCTGACAACCTACCACCTTCATGTGCCGCTTCTCTAGAAATCTGGGAGCCTCGACCTCCTGGAACCCTGTGGGCCTGTAATAGGATTGCTTTACCTTTTTAGATGAGTTCGTTTACCAGCACAGTTGTGTCGACTGAGTCAAAACTAGAAAACACGATGATACAACACGCTAAGATTGAACCGGTTTCTTCTAATCATTTAAAATTAACACATGCTTGCTTATCAGCTTGTCTTTTAACTTCAGCACTATCTTTTTGTCCCTCTTTAAATAGGAGACATTGAATCTAGGCCTCAGCTTATGACGCTCTTTAAAAGGTACGCAATGTTTTCCCATCTGCCTCAGGCACAGTTTTTGCTTCCAACTGCAGTTTCTTCGTATACTTTTCTCCATTATTGTCTATCCGATTGATAATTTGCCTGTTTTACTGTTTTGCCCTTATTTTCTGTCTGGTTTCTTTTCCCGTTAGATCTGAATTGTCTTGTCAGGTTGTCTTAGGGGGACGATCAGACTGACAGTAGACGGTAAGTTAAAGCCTGTATTTGGGACTCAATTTTATTGTCGTGGAAGACTTGACACAGAGATATATGCTCTGTCCGTCAAGCAAAACATTAGTGTCGTAACATGTGGGAAAACACGATATAAGGCGGTACGATATTTGCTTATCAGACATAATGTGATTAGGTGATGTTACTTGCTCTTTAAACTCCAACCGTGCCTGCTTTCATCGACCATAGCGTTGAGGTATTGAATATCCGTCAAAGAACGGGTAGTCTTCTTTATTATGACTGCTGATGAATGGGCCAGTGTAGCTCAGTAACTTAATACGATTGAGACAACCAGGATTAGATTCCAAATAAAGGGCGGAGGGGGTTCTCTTCGACACAACGTGCTGTCCAATGTCCCTCCCGCCTAGGATAAGCTGTATGTGGCACCAAATATTGGAATGCGAGGAGCTTTATCTCCAAGCCCTTATTCAGCAACATGGCGTGTCGCCTAAGAAGGAGAGGGGCAATTTTATTTTACCATAATAAATGGTAAAGATTCGAAACCCGAAATTTTAGCGGAAAATAATTCTAAAATAGGTGAATATAAATTATTATAATTTTTATATTTTTATTTAAGCAAGAGACTAATACTTTGGGAAAAATAACAGAAACTTGGAGGCGAATAATGTATGGGCCCATTTTTTCCCTGGCAGACTGTTATTAAAGCAGACCAACTACTTCATCGAAGTTGCTGAGGGCTAACATGTGCTCACTTATCACGTCTAACAGCTTCCCACTCTCTTTATGACAACTCAAAGTGTATCGTTGTATGCGAAATATAATACTGATTTCCCACTGACGGTTTTATGCTGTGAGAGGCACAAGCATCTAGAAAATGCACCTAGATCTTACTTTTAGGGACCAAGATATTAAGTTAATTCTACACAGTCCTTATGAACGAAATAAATATGTTGTTCATTCTAATCAGCTCACCACTTTGGACAGCGGCAGTTGGCTAGATGCGTCTCTCCACATAGTAAGGTCTAACCTCGGTAAGATCCGACTGTTACAAGAGACACGTGGGTTCCTGTAATAAAACATTGAATTAAAAAAGTAACATTATTATGCCGAGCGAATTATGTGTTGTTTTGTAGGTAAAGTGATTATTTTTATGATAGTAATAGACACATTGGGATCCTAAAGGTGGCAAAACCGATGCAAAATTTCGACTTCCTTTTCCGTATATGACACAACTTACTCTGTCAAAGGTTGTGTAAATCAAAGGTGGCCGATTTTTAACCAGTTTTTCGTAATACAAGGAATATCATGCAGCCAGAATATAAGGCCGTTCAGAACATTAGGAGATTCCTTTTACTCATATAAAAAAACACATAAAAATTAGCAAATGTAATGAAACACGTAATAAATTTTCAGACAAAATAATACATACTCTGTATAATATACATAACTGAGAAGGACAGCGCCATATCATGCCTTATTAGTTACTTTTTACTAGGAAATGTCGTGTCCCTGATGTCTTAATGTGAAATGTTCTAACGCCTCGCTTATAAAGCCATCCATATTTTCTGTTGGGTATTTCCGAAAAGAAAACCCTCTCCCCATATGCGGGCTTTTAGGGTAAATGAATATATTGTAGTAGTGTTGACATAGTAGAATATTCTTTATGTTTAAACGAAAACCACGTGTTATTTACATGCCGGTGTATGGGTGAATGTTGTATTCATTTTCTGGATTCTGTGTTAACTTTTCACCTACGTGTGGAAGTCTGGCAAGGCCATCGCATACACTTGTACAGTCCGCAAGTTGTCGCTTGCGTCGCACAGCAGCCGAGAGAGCCTCACTTGTCTGATCGCCTGTAATTGTCCTGGAAGTGTAGAAAAGTGTTTAGGGTTTTACACAAAAAGTGGGCACAATGAATATCACATTGTTTTTGGTTGTTCCAGGACACTAGCATAGTTCAACCTACTCCAGCAATTAGGCTATAGGCGTAAAGGCTTAGACTTGACCATATCAAATCAAAATCTCTTTCCCGAAGAAGTTAAGAACAAATCAACTTCGAGAATATTTCCTGCAAATCAATTTCCCCCTTCCTATAAGAAAGGTTGATATTACAATGCAGAAAACTAGAATTTTACCTTTTACTTTGCACAGATATAAAACTTTGTACAGTACCTAGCATTGAGGGAAGAACACAGCAGGTGCTCGGGAGAATATTTGTGCCTACAAAGGAAGAAGCAATTGGAGGCCTGAGAAATTTGCGTTTTGATTAACTTCGAAGTCTATATTCTTATCGAAAAATATTATGAAGACCAAAACAAGAAGAAATAGATAGTTCTCTTGGTAAAGATGATAAATGCCTACACAATTGTGGTCGAAAACCCTGAAGGGAAGAAATTTCTTTGCAAGACCTAGACGTACATGGTAGGCTACTATTAAAATGTGTCTTCAATGAATATGGTCAGCAGGACTCAATCTTGCGCAGATACTGGCAGCAGCGGGCTCCTTTGAACGCGTTAATAAAGTTCCAATTTCTACAAATCGTGGGGAATTTCTTGGACGGTTTAACCCCTATCAGCTTGGCAAGAATAACTATGATCTAAGTAATTAGTTAGGTTACTATAAGGTAATATGGTTGTAATTACCAGGCGTAAAAGAACTGGGCCACCCAGAGTTTTCGTACCAGAAGCGGTCACCTCGTCGTAGATTCCGAAACGTCTGTGCGATAATGCAGCTGAAGGTCGGGCCCACCAAACTCCCTGGTATAGGACGCTCCGATATACCGGCTGACCACAGGTCTACGTCATCCGGGTGTCTGCAGAACAAATGAAAGCTCTCCGTTTCTGCGAGTATAAGCGTAACGTACAGTAAGGCTGCAACACCACTATATTACCTCGTTTTCCAAGAACTAAATTCAATACCCGTAACTTATAAAAAATAATCTACTCGTAGATTGTTTCCTGAACATGTAGTGTTGTTTATTTGATTATATTCGCACGGCAGGATGGATCGCGTTAAATTTAAATACATTTAAAGAAACTTGCGAAAATGTGTAGGAAAAAAGGAAGGATAGTTTGAGTGAGGGATGGAGGATGTTTGTGGAAAAAGCGGTCATGGCGTATTTAAGAGCCTATCCAAACAGCCGTTTAAAGAATCAGAGGAAAATCATAGAAGGCCTTAGTCGATAGTTCTATAAGCAGTCACTGTGAAAAACGTCCGAGCCGAACTTCCCGTTTAATAATTTTGGCCCGAAAGAAAGGTATTGTGATTGAGGAGTTTTGTGGTTCCTTCCAACAAACTGCTTGGAAAATACCTTGAATTCAGACACGACAAGGTGCTTCCACGTCCCTTCCTAGTCATCAGTCATAACGTTATAATCAGTTCGATGCTATACATCCTCAGCAGTTTACGCGGCACTACAGCATAACGCAGAAATCACGAAAGACGTGCGTTCATTCAACACGGTAAAAGGCTAGATGTTTCGTATTAAAGGACATGTAGGCTACTGTTCTTATGGAAATGCATTGGACGCGAAGTGGTTGAGGCTAAGGCGCGTAAACAAATTTCAATTAAATTTTCTCGGGCTACCAGCCGCGTCAGGTGTTTAAATGGCGAGTAAACCCACATTTCAGGCCGTGCCATGGCTCAGGCGGTTAGCCGCCGGCCTCCCACCGCGGAGGCCCGGGTTCGATCCCGGGTCAGTCTATGTGGGATTTGTGGTGGACAAAGTGGCACTGGGGCAGGTTTTTCTCCGAGTACTTCGGTTTTCCCCTGTCAATTTCATTCCACCGGTGCTCCATTACTAGGAAAAGGATAAAAAATAATGATCATCATCTTCATCACAGGGTTGCACAATAAGCCTCATGGCTGCAGTGCGTCCGTAGCGTGCGGGGCCCTTCACCACTAAAAAAAAAACCAACATTTCGATAACCATCTCTGCCCTGACATGGCTGCTAGGCCGAGAGCATTTTACTGAATTCAGTCGCCATGAAAGCTTTAAATTATACGGTATAATATAATTCAGGCTGAAAAAGATGGTACAAAGACAACGTTCCCTCTAATTTTTTTTACAGCTGCGCGGACCCGCTACACCTCTGAGTAGAACACTTTTGCACGACCTGACGACCGCACGGCACTTTCAAAGTTTTTGTAATACGTATAATAAGAATATTTACAATGAAAACTGAAAAATTCCAGCTGCGCGGCAACAATTCAGTGTGCGCGGGAGCGCTTCAGTTACTGCGCGGCCGCACACTCGCGCAACTTAAGAGGGAACGTTGTACAAAGGCAGAGCCTTAACTTCACTCAACTCTATTTTACTCATGCATTTTGGCAGAGGTTTATAGTAAATCTGCGCATAGGCATAATTTGAAGGGGGATGCAAGGGGGGCAAATGCCCCTCCAATATTTTTTCTACTTAAGAATACTGGTTGGCTGCGGAGTTCAACAGGGGCAAATAAAAAATAGAAATACTTTCTAAACGATTACTTGGTGGAGTAAAGAGAAAAGAAAAATGAGAAGCCTCGTTTTATGAGACGCAGATTAGAATTATGCTTGATTTTTTCCCCCAACCCGCAGTGTTATTGGGGGCCGCGTTGAGGCACTGCGCTACAAACCGGCAGGTCGCGGGTTCGATTCCCGATGGTGTCAGTGGATTTTTTCATTGGCATAATCCTGTCGGCCGCACTATGGCCCTGGGGTCGACTCAGCCTCTAACAGAAATGAGTACCAGGAATATTTCCTGGGGGGTAAACGCGGCCGGTGCGTAGGGCTGACAACCTTACCACCTTCAAGTGCCGATTGTCTAGAAATCTGGGAGCCTCGACCTTCTGGAACCTTCAGGGCCTGTCCAGGCCTGTAATGGGACTGCTTTACCTTTTTACCCCCAGTGTTATTAATCA
The DNA here is from genome assembly GCA_013340265.1 of Coptotermes formosanus. Lineage (NCBI taxonomy): Eukaryota > Metazoa > Arthropoda > Insecta > Blattodea > Rhinotermitidae > Coptotermes > Coptotermes formosanus. The sequence goes on along the minus strand of BLKM01000329.1, from coordinate 1,024,237 downwards.
AGTTACGCCATTGATTCTGCGGTAAACAGCTTTGCGGCATCTTAGTAAGTCGGGGCGGAGTCGCCTGGAATGAACTCTGTTCTGTTAGCATGCACAGCGTCTTACTCGTATACTTGCTGGTAGCGACGCACAGTTTCATTGGGCAAAGCAAGCAGCATATCCGACCACCGACGCAGAGGCTGCAGCCCACACAGGTGCCGATAGTTGTTGTAACCCGGCACCCCATGTTCACGGGCCCTCTGCAGATTGAGTGATGCAAGGTCCATACCGTACCGATGCGAGGGCTGCTGGAACAAGTGGTTCGTCACCTGCAACATAACATTTGCGTGGCCGTCCTTTCTTTCAGCTCGTGAATACTTTGTTTTTACAGAAAAGTATGCGAGACTCGTATGCATACTGACAAAACGCGGAACTGGGCGCTGTGACAGTTTCTTAAATGGCTCAAGGTAAGCACCTGGAGTTTATTTTTAGAGTAAATTGGATAGGCTTTCTTCTTCGTTTCTTCTGACCCATCACTTACAATTTTGATTCTGCATGCCAACCGACGAGAAATACCTTCTGCAGTCCTGAAGCTGACTACTCACCTCCCTCTAATGCGGAATTTAAACTACGCGGAGCTTTACCACCACGTCACCCGTCGTGATCTGCAGGGCAAAACAGTAAATCTAAATTTGCTTAAACGATATTACGTTTTTATCATGACTGTTGAACGTGGCAACATGTCATCAGATACTGCACCCCGCAGATCGCTGGATCCTACTTCCTGAGCGTGGCAACATGTCATCAGATACAGACAACATACCTCGTGAGTGATCCCGTGGTCCATAGCCTGAGCCACCTGGTTGACTAGTCCGATAAGATACTGGTCATACCATCCTGGCTTGTACAGATCCAAAGGTCGCTTCAGAACCTCGCTCAGCCTCTGTGCGCCTGCGGAATGGTCAGATAATACTTGTTTATAACTTACTGAACGATACTGTCAGAGACAACATTCGCTTATAATTTACCGAATGATACTGTCAAAGACAACACCTGTTTATAATTTACTGAAAGATACTGTCAGAGACAATATTTGTTTATAATATAATGAAGGACACTGTCAGAGACAGCATGAGTTTATAACTTACTGAACGATACTGCCAGAGACAACATCTGTTTATAACTTACTGAACGATACTGCCAGAGACAACATCTGTTTATAACTTACTGAACGATACCGTCAGAGACAACATTTGTTTATAACTTACTGAAAGATACTGCCAGAGACAACATCTGTTTATAACTTACTGAACGATACTGCCAGAGACAACATCTGTTTATAACTTACTGAACAATACTGTCAGAGACAACATTTGTTTATAACTTACTGAACGATACTGCCAGAGACAACATCTGTTTATAACTTACTGAACGATACTGCCAGAGACAACATCTGTTTATAACTTACTGAACGATACCGTCAGAGACAACATTTGTTTATAACTTACTGAAAGATACTGCCAGAGACAACATCTGTTTATAACTTACTGAACGATACTGCCAGAGACAACATCTGTTTATAACTTACTGAACGATACTGTCAGAGACAACATTTGTTTATAACTTACTGAACGATACTGCCAGAGACAACATCTGTTTATAATTTACTGAACGATACTGTCAGAGACAACATCTGTTTATAATTTACTGAATTATACTGTCAGAAACACTATTAGTTTATAATTTACTCAATGATACTGTCAGAGACACTATTTGTTTATAATTTACTCAATGATACTGTTAGAGACAGTATTTGTTTGTAATTTACCGAATTATGCTGTCAGAGACAATATACGTTTAAAATTTACTGAACGATACTATCAGTATTTCAGATTAAATAGTGTCAAGTATTATGGTGTCCACTGAATAATATATTGAATATGACGCGGAAGAAATTGACCGTAGTCTAATTTGAATTAATATCCAGGTTTTTGCCAGGAACTATTGAAGATGATGAAGAAAATCCTCAGTCAGGACGGACAGCCTCCTGACCGAAATTCAAACCCGGGAGCTTCCGATTTCGATAGGCGAGCTTACCCACTAGACCGCACCGTTGGATGCAAGGAACTTTGGTAGTACGAGAAGTAGTCCGTAATTTAGAACGTCCTTAGGCGCGCGCGCAGGCACGCGCGCGCAGGCACGCGCGCGCGCACACACACACACACACACACACACACACACACAATTTCGTGCTTTCTTTTAGCAGACCAGTCTAAATACAAAAATAGATCAACACATTTGACCCTTTAAAATCCCAGTGGTTAACACTAAAAAATTTTACGTTCTGCTCACAGCATATTTATGTGATTGTATGGATCTCTAGAGCAAAGGCCCATTTTTTCCCTATAGGGCATTAACTGATAGGGTTTCAAAACAGACATGCAGGGTGCTTTCTGCGCGGTACGAGCTGAATCTTAATATACAAGTCAGGTTAATCGTAGACTTTAAATGGCCGTGCCATGACTCAGGTGGTTTGTGGTCGTTCTGTCAAGGCAGACTTCCGGATACGATCCCAGGCCATTCCACGTGAGATTTGTGGTGGACAAAGTAGCATTGGGACAGGTTTCTCTCGGAGTACTTCTGTTTTCCCCTGTCAGTATCATTCCACTAGTGCTCCAGTACTCATCTTCATCTTGCTCTTACTCGAAGGATAAGCTTGCGACGCCTAGGAACCGTCCAAAAGGAATGCTTTTTCGGAAATCGCAAAACATTGGACAAAATAGTAATGCAACTTAGTCTTTTAAGTGCTAATAAAACTACAGCAATACACCTATTTGCCTTTAAAGTGGCCATCAGTACTTATATTATAACAGCGCGTGATAAGAAGTTTACCGATATTTTTGTTAGAAATATAGAGTAGGGAGCAAAGAATGGGGAAATTCTTTAGGGCGTGGGGAACTGTGCTAGGAATGGACCTTTGATTCAATACAAGGTCCCGCTGCAAAAGGATTTAATGATCCTCCGAATGGATAAGAGGCTTGGAACTGACAACATATCACCGACCTATCCGGACATGGCTGGGGCTCCATCGCTCCAGAACACTCGGCAGTAGGGAATGTCCGAACCTGAAGGCAGCCGTGACGAATGCAGAAGGAATGGTGACGTCCACGTTGGGGTCATAACCGTCCCAGTAACCCTGAATAAATTAACGAGGTGTTATCGACTACGAACCCAACCTGCATTACTGTCAGTTGTACAGATACTCTGCTGGTACTCTACCTCAGACTTCGGCACCAAGTCATATTTCTCGACGGTCTCTTTGCCAAGCAGCATGGGCAGGAACTCCGTGTACGTTATGTGCTGCACTGTGGCCGCTAAAATGTGCCGTGTTTCCTGCAATAACAATAATACTCTTGCTACAGCAATGTCACGAGCAATCCTCCTCGAAAGTACGACGATACGGTAAGTCTGTACTTGAAGTACGGTGATCGGTGCGGCAGTTTGCAACACATGTGGGTTTTTAATTGTGGAAACTCTGTGTAAAACAAAAGATCCAGTAAAGTATTTGACTCCATTAAACCTATAGCGTCTCAATGATTATTGAAATTAAATGAGAATTTGTACCTGGTAGAGTTTTTCGTCGTCCCAGAGGGGGTTAATGTCGCCCAGTTCTGAAGCTATCCTATTGTGTTCCCTCAAGAACACCGTGTGGAGTACCGCCAGAGCCATATTCTCATTCGCGCGGTTGTCACCTGCAAAGAATCTCACTTTACTGGACGTTGATGTTCTTGGTTTATATAAAAAATACGAACACTAAATACGTAAATATAATCCAGCTACTAAGATTCTTGAAGTAATAATAAATGCAAGTATTGAAATCATGTGGTCGGTAGTAGCGATGGAAATTAATTTTATCGAAATTAGTCCACTGTCATAGACATAAATTTTAATGCCTATCTGTTCTATTCACAGGAGACCCTACCTCTTCGTTAAGTGTGAAATTTCATTGGATGAAAGAAGAAAGACGTTATTTGGAAGCAAAAGTTGAAATGGCACTCCATGGCACTTATTTTGAAATATTTTAAATGATTTTACGAAGGGACGAATTTGATAAGATAAAACAACGTACGTGTCTCCAGTTCTTTAGCTTTTGCGGAATAGAACTCTTTGTTTCTTCCAGTTCAAAAACAATTCTGAAAATAGAGTCTTTTCAGACAGTTGGTAGCATTCTTTCGACGTGAGACAGTCCATTATTGGACCTGGTACTTAACACACAAGTCACTTTCAAGCTGCACAAAACAATACATGCGAATACTTTAAACCGGAAAACAGAAAAGACGCAAACTTTTTTTGTTTTCGGTTAATCCTGATTTTGTTCACTTTGTCGAAGTTTGTTAAAGATATCTGTACTGAAACATGTTAATCAAACCCCCTTGTAACCTGCGATGGTCTACCCGTATCACTTACTGAAGTCACTTATCTAGACCTGCTTCTCACGTTTTAGGTCCATTGTTTATTTACTTCCTAACTTACCAGGGCCAGAGTAAGGGGCGAGACAGTCGGGTAGCTGCCCGGGGTGCCAACCTATAGGGGGCGCTAAGAGTCACTGTAATCGGAAATACGGTGCCTGTAATCTCAGGGGTCCACACGCGAAATAATTTGCCCAAAAATTATCAGAAATTTTGGCACGCCCCTCAAAATATTCTCCAGCCCTGTCCTAGGCTGAACAAGTTTAGAAGATATTAATTTTAAGGGGTGCGAAGTTATTAGTCTGCACTGGGCGCGAAATTATTAACGTGCCTGGGGCGCCCGCGTGCCTCTGGCCGGCCCTGTAAATTGCTCTGCAGGTCATTCGGTCACTTACGCTGTAACTTAGCTTATTCAATCAGGTAAATTATTTACTTGGCTGATATTTATTTGGCTTGTCAGTCAGAGAGAGGGTCAATCAAGCAGGTGGCTATTTACTTGACAGGAGCACAAATATATACTGTGTTTCAAGACAATATAAATATAGATGCGTTTTCAGCGGAGTGTTACCTGCCAGGAAACAGTAGATATCGGGGCTGCTGCGGATACAGCCGTCGTCGGGAAACTGCAATTTTAGCGGCATGAGATCCTTCAGACCCAAATCGCTGAATGCTGGCAGCACCTTCATCAGCCCCCTCTTTAGGAGGCGCAACTCGTCCCCCAGCCGCACGTTCGAACCGTACAAGAAATTGCCATCGATATATGCTGTCGCGGTGTTAGTTTGAGCACGAGGACCTGCGAGCATAAGCGGACACGGTGGTTGAATTGCGAGGGTGAACTGCAGGTAGGAATGTGGTAGTAGTGGCGTACTTAAGTATATATACATATACATACAAACACGTACACACTGGCCTCTGTACGCCTATACACCATCATTCACTCAATTCTTACGATGTTTGAAGTTTCATGACGATGACCCTGATGCTTACTGTCTTCTGTGACGTGACACTGTGCAGTTTTGTAGATAGGTACCAACCTTAAGGGAAAACGTGCTACATCGGCCTTAATGTTAGAGCAGTGGTTTTCAAACTGTGTTGCGTGAAATCCTGGGGTTCTGCGAACACTTTCCTTCATAACGAAGCTGAGAAATATAATTTTGATTCTACTCCGTATTTAATTGAAATTTTTTGCTTTCCTTCTCATCCCTGTGTAAAGCTGACGCTGGGTTAATTCTTGGTGTAAATTACCAATAATGAAATTTTGTACCTCATGAGTGTGCGTAAATGGATTATGTTTCTAAACAAAAGTTTGTGTTGAATTAGATACGAGTATATGATATTGCAGTATAACAGAAATTGAGGTGCTCCCGATAAAAACAAGTTTTTTTTGTAGTACGCAGCCCGTGACTCCTTATTAGCTAAAAACGGAAAGCTTATGTTTTAAAACTTTGTGTTTCATTTTCTCATCAAAAAGATACACTTTTATTCAAGGAGTTCCGCTAAATTTCACGTTCAGTAACCGTGGCTCCACGAATGCTAGGCGTTTGCGCGCGTTCCTTCGAATCGTTGCCACCTAACAAACTACACGGTATCACAACCCAGGAGACAGAGTTCAGACGGCTGATGGCCGTCCTCTAACCCCGGGTGCGCAGGTTAAAACCCAGGCCATTCCCTTCGGATTTATGGTGGAAAAAGGGGCACAGGGACAGGCTTTTCTCCGAATAACTCTGTTTTCCTCTGTCAATATTATTCCACAAATGCTCCAGTACTCATTCTTTCATCCATAATCGACGATATATAACCTTGGCAACTGATACAGTCGATAAATAACAGCTGGAAATTTTCGTTCACCTAACTTATTATTAAGGTATTGAACGATGCGATTTTAACTGCATATGTTAGGCCCGATGCAATGTCGATAGACTTTGTAAATAGTCGTGAATGTTGACAGAGAAGGCTCTGTGTGAATGGTTATTTACCTAATAACATTTTTTGGACTGCAGGGTTTATGCACCGTCGAATGATGTGGGAGTATGTTCAGAAATAGTGAGAAAAATGGATTTAAAAACAGGAGATCGTGGGCAGTTTGAAGGTAAGTTAACGGCTTTCTTCTGAGAGCTTCTTATCTTATTGAAAAATGTTTATTTTCATTTCGAAAACAAGGTTGATAATATAAAAAACCGAAAGAGCTGGGAGGAAAGATGAATATAGGACGACTATGGAATTAATTCCAATGTTTTTTGACCGCGCTCTATCAACGTTATGTGGAAAAGAATTTAACACTTTCCATTTTAATTTTGAAAGTCGGAAGCTTTTCCTCCCGTCCACAGCACTTTAACAGAAATCTGATCCACAAGGCACGCAAGTTATCGAGTTATCTCCGTATAACCGGGTACAACTGTGGAGACAAAGAAAGGGCATAATCTATGACTACTCGTAACCGCATGGAGAAGGGTCCCACTTGAGAAGCTAATTGTTAACCATTTCCAGTCAGTACTGACAAGCTCAACACAACTATCTTGTCCTGCTCTCTGTTATTAATACTGCTACATGTTTCGGGCGCAAAGGGCCTCCATCATCAGGCAAAATACAATTTCCAGGAAAAGTGTAAAGGCGGTGGCTTTTACAAATTTTACATATTTTATATTTTTAACAGGTACTTATATTATTAACTTGTTTGTGTAATTATACTCTTACAAGGAGTTCCTGATGATGATCCCAGGAAGGGATCGAAACATGTTGGACTAACCTACAATTATTGTGATCTATGACATCAAAATAAAAATAATAAGCGTGCATTTGTTGGTTTGATGTGGTATGTTTATAGTCATACTTATGATATAATTTTTATAAAACAATTTTTACAATCAAACGTAAACCCTCCTCCAATAAAAAATTTTGGTTGCGCGCCTGTCCCGAAGGTATAAAGGGAAGTAAGCTTATAGCTTTTCTCCTTCTTAACCTTGACAGTAGGTGAACTGAGTGGTTAGCTTCCCACTTCGGCCGACGTTACCCATTGAGTAGGAGACGGGATGAGCCCTGTCTGGATAACATAGAAAAAATATATTTTGTCCCTATCAGAAAACGAACCATTATTCCTTGCTCTCCCAGCCCTGAGCCTAGTCAGTAACCCGGCTACGATATCGCGGCTCTTGAAGGAAGATGAAACTCGTAATTCATCGCACGGTCAGCCAGACGTGACATTTTGCGTGTAAGCCTGCAGTTTGCAGACTTCCAAGTCTCCCATTCCACCTCACAGCGACCCCACAACGGCTTGCTCTCCGCTACACAGCTATGCGCAGACGCCCAGAGGGGAGGATGCGCCACGTCATTCAGTATTCGCCCCTCAGATACCAGGCCAATAGGAAGCTGTAGGGTGGTTTGAGCTGCGAGCTGGCATACCACCTCCTCTAGTGTCATGATCCCCTACCTCCCATAAGCACGATGCCCCACCAAGCAACCCTATGTACCCCACCAGGGAGAGAAAAGGAAACAGCCTCAAGACAAACAACACACACGTCTGACCAAGGGGCACTCACCGTTCGCAGCCGTTCCTGCAACAGAATTACACATAAAGCTGGTTTTACGAAACGCGATTTTGTGTTCACTATTTTCGGTTTTCACACTTACAAGTAGCCAACAGAAGGAATACTCCTTTCATATAAAACCAAAGACGGATGCAGGAAACGATGGGTATTTATTGCTACAATTTTCTCGTGTTCACATTAAGATACTTTTAATATAATAATACTTCGAGAAACATGGAAAAATAAATCGTCCCTTTCGTATAATATGTAAATATTTTTTAACGTAAAAGAACCATAAGATGGCCAAAAACAATAATTTCTGTTCGGTGAGGCTAGAAGGGTGAGATCGGCAATACATAGGGGTTCAATAAGCAGTAAACATGATGCAGTCTCAAGCAAAAATCTTCCCTCAGCGTGTTTACGCGTCATGCGGGTAGCAGAACCTGGCAGGATGCTGTTCGGGGTTGTTTGCACAGTTGTAAGGATGCAAAGGGTAGGGCGAGGGGGGAGGGGGTTGTTTTGCGTGTTGCGGGTCGAATATCGTTCATCAGAGGGAGGGACCCTTATTTCGAGTCCAACAAACGTGAAGCGCATGTGTGAATTAGCAGGCAGCCGGAGTATATCAATACCTGAGTGCCGTCTCATTGGTCAGCGTGCATAATTAATTCGGTATGGGAATCGCAGAATGTGACAAACCAGAATAAATAATTCCATGTAACGCCTGGGTGCGTGTGGAGGGAGTAAGTGCAGCGAGATCCTAAAACCTACCTTGCAACATGCGACAAAGTGCCTCTATGCCACGTGATGCAGAATAGGTCAGTCAGTAAACCGAATGACTTACAAGCTGAAGACCACCTTCGATTCCTGACTTGTACATGGACTTGGCCACCACGCCCAGACCTATTACGTGATTTACTTAATCCCCAGACAGTGAGCAGCGGGGTGGCGGGCGTAAATCAGCGGGAGAATTAAGCTGACCAGTGTCCTCCTAGCGCTGCTTTTAAGAATGCTTGCAATTTACCCCACCTCTCCCACTTCCATTTCACAATATCATGGCGTGCCGCACCGACAAATTAACTTCACATTTCATAACCCATAGTCTGCAGCCCAGTGGATGGACAGGTAGAAATCAAAATTTCATACAACAAAGAAGAGAACTACTTGTGTGACTTTGAACTTGCAGGCGAAGATTGAATGGCAATGCGCACATTACATACGGTCACTGCGGTAAAACACAAACACTGCACATACCTAATCCTTGTTTTCTTTTTAGAGTAAAATTGGTGGGTATTGAAAATACTCTTTTTATTGTGCAAGTTTGTAAATTTGAGATTTTCATGGCAGTGGAGATATAGATTTTTGTCTTTTGGGTTATAAAAATATAAAACTGAGGAAAGTAAAAATGTCGTTTTTTTGGGGGAAGTCATATAACTCATGAAAAAAATTTAACGCTAAAACGGGACTGCTGAACGGTGTATAAGCGGGCTTCCAGTAGTTTCACTAAGCATAATAGACCTTACGTAAGGGATTCATTGTCAGTCTGAATTCAAATTAAGAGATATTTAGAATTTGTTACTGAAAAGGAGGAGTTATAAACATGGATTAATTCGTAAAGAATCCTTGTGTTCTAGAAACATATTTCATGATGTGAAAGAGATAAATGGCTTTTAGATCCGTAACTATGACTGTTTATGTTCATAACCGTACGCAAAATCCTACATTTCAATTAATAACAATTAATAAGAAAATGTAAGTCTAAAATATAGTAATACCTTCACGTTGTAAAACTAAACATGGACAGAAAAAGTAAGCGGCATTGAAAACAGCGAAGTGCAGACGTGGTGCTCAGAGATACAGTTATTGCACATATTTCTCCTCGCCCAACAAATATTGAAATTCTGGAATGGGCTAAACACTCATAAAGACATAATATTGAAAGAATTTAGAAAATGCGAAAACAACGCATAGAAATTTTCACTGTTCTGAGATGTTACGCGGCGTAGATTGGTAGTTATTTAGGACGTTTCGGGACAAATTATCGGTATTGTTTTCAGCGGTCAAGCACTCCCAGAATAATCTTGATTCTTCTTGGACTGCTTGACCCTTGAAAATGGGATCGATAGGTTGTCCCGAAACGTCGGTAAATAACTACCGATGTGCACCACGTAACATTCCAGAAGAGCGAAGATCTCCTTTACACCGCGGCGGAAGCCTCAAATCGCGCAGCACATTGAGAAAAAAATGCCAGGTTCAGTCCATAGCGGACACAGGACTACATATTCCTTTTTCCTAACCCAAACATTCTGCTAGAAAACCTGACATCTGTAACCCCTCAACTGCACTGACGTTTACATTCAGAGTACTGTTCAGAACGTAGGGTTACAACTTTTATTCATGACGGTACCGGCAGCCCTATGTTGGCAATGCGTGAAGGATGAAAGGTCCGTACGTTGCACCGAGGCCAGCATTGACGTGTTAAAGCTCCACAACACACGGATTGTTGCAGACATTAACCAGAATTTCGAAAAGTAAAAACTTCAAGAATTATAGCCCAGAATACCTAGTAGTCGAATATCCTTGTGTGTGGCCCTGAAATGTGTATACATTTAATCCATGATATTGTTTGCTCACCTAGCAGACAGTCCTGACTGACGCCCGCCAGGGATCGCAGCATGTTCATGCACGTCTGTTTGTAAAGGCGGTAGAACCGGTCGTCTGGTGGCAGAGACACAGGCAGACAGTTGGGATGGCGAAGTCTTCCGGATCCGCAGCAATTCGGTTCTCGCAGGTCACTCGGGTCTGGAAATCACGCGGCCGGAATGTGTGTTAGTGTCGTTATAGAAGGAAGTACGGTGAATGTGAAGGGCAGAAAAATGTCCCGAAGTATTGAAGGGGCGGCCAGAACAGGTCTGACTCTATTTTAGGGCCTCAACGTCTGCTGGAATTTATTTGAAAAATACTATTATAAATATTTAATCGTCAGGTTGTTCTTTTCTACAATAGGTGTAAGTCCAGAGCGTTTAACTCGATCCCCCAGCTTCTAGGAGCTTTGGCATTCCTGGGCCTTGCCTCTTAAGATCGCTCCGTCCTTTTGTTCGTCTGTTCGTTTCGATGCAATAACTCTAGAACTTCTGAAGGGATTTTCATGAAATTTGATATTTGATAAATTCATGAAAAATTGGTCAACGTCTTGTAGTGTACTCATTAAAGAGAAGTACATGGGCACAGAAAGACAAATTGGTACCTGCAATGCGTGGAGTTTAGCCTCTACGCTCACATTGTGGGTAAAGGCATTCTGTATTAAATAGGGGTAAATTTAATTAACTCTTTACCCAACCCCTGATCATGTACACTTATGCGGGTGTAGAGGCAAACCCCAAACACTTATGTCATTAGCACAGAAATTACGCGATTACTACACCTAATCACTAAAAACTGAAGGCATATACGCCGTGCGGGGGAGGAAAACTCCACCTAATCAGCATTAACCCTTTAAAGACGAAGCATGTCTGTTTTATATAAGGACTCAGTGCGTAGCGCGCTGTAAACACTCTCCACTTCGGTTATAAAAACCAGTCCCTTAATGTTTTATAAGGCAAAAGTTGCTGTTTGTTCTGAGATCCGTACAAAACACATAAACGCAATGTGGGCACCACGTAGAATTTTTTAATGTTAAACCTGGTCGTATGTAAAGTTACCGCTAGGCTTTAGGTTAAGCGCCGTCATATATACATATTAAACTCGTAGGGTTACATGTTTAAACACCGAAAATACATAGGTGTATTATTTAAGATTTGGGTATTGTGGTTACAAAGCATCTCCCCACGCAAGCGCAGAAGGTCTACCTTTGGTCTCGGCAGTGAAAGTGAGGTCGTGGTCCATCAACTGGCCCCAGGCTGCAAACATCAAGGACACGGCGTGATCATGAGGGCCCTCGTCCCTGTGTACGTGGGCCGACACCACGCGAGGGTTAGGGAGTGGGAAACCCTCGCGGTTCGCCCGCGGTTCGCTCACACCTGCGCAGATTGCGAATCGCATTGTGATACACAAGTACAAAATGTTATGCCTTATGACAGGAGAGCGATAGCACCTAATGTTCGTACAGTGCAGAGCGCCAAACCCTGATTCCTTGTAAAAGGGGAACTCACACTTACAAAAAACACCCCCCCGGGGGGGGGGGCTCATTCTCTCTGGTAACAGAACTAGAAGACTCAGCACCGCTAACACCAAAGTCCGCCATCGGACATGATCCTGAGCCAGTTCCATTCACCTCATATTCTCACAATTTAACCCATTTCCGAAATATCTATATTAATATCTTACCCGCTTAGTCTCGGCTTCTCAAATGGCCAGTTTTAATAGGTTTTCTCACGAAATTTCTGGTGCAATTCTTGCCTCTGTCATCCGAGATGCACATCCTACTTTAAAGTAAAAACATATTTGATGGTGACGATAGGAAATGACATTTAAGGTAGAGCTAAGTATTTTGAAGGAGAGGTGAGGTGACACATGAATTTTTAAATTACAACTGTGATGAATATTACGTATTTCAGAATTAGGAAAAGTACCTTAATTGGAGGAAACGAGTGCACGAAGAAAATAGTACTGTCTAATAATATACTAAAACAACGGTGAATTTTACTCGAATCGGGCATCAATATGTCCCAAATGCGCGGCTCATTTTATTTGGTGTCAATTAATTGGAAATATATATTTTCTCTTTCAAATTTGATACAGATTTAGGGCTGTGTGGAGGTAAGACGTTATTCTGTTCGGAATTTCATTAAACAGTCTATATTCGTATATTACATAAAAGCACATTATATAAGAGCTACAGTTTATGACCTTAACGCTTTCATTTCTTAGGACTAGCAGCTTATGGTTAAATCTACGGCTCATTCACTTTACATCTGGTCATCCAGCAAATATTTTCCAGCATTATTTATTTGTGCGGCACGTTTGATCTCCTAACTACACTATCCCACCAAATCGCTTTGATAAACTGAGGCTGTAGTAATTTACTTCAGCAAAGCATACTGTTAACACAGAATTTATTTAACTGGAATATAATTACATGGCAATAAGAGGTCTATTAATTAATATCGCTCTACGTTCTTTGTGTTGCGAGGCATGCTAACTTCAAGTGGAGATATCTCGCAACATCACTATCTTACATAGGCTACCTGTCTTTCTCTAAACATTATAACGTGCATACCGTTGTGATACTGGAATGTCAACTTGTGGCGATGGTTCTTCTTACATTGACTGCCTTTCTGTAGACAGTCGCTCACCCACCCAGCTTTAGAGTGAACAGAAATTCACAGTTCAAAGTCTGAGTGCAGAAGTACCTTCTATAGAGCTTACCGTCTGCATAAGCGGGAGGCAACAGCCTCTTGAACGGGAGAAGTGCGGAGCCCCACGTAGGGTGCTGGAGATTGTTGCAGTCGCCGTCGTGACGGCGATAACGCGTCACGTCACAGCGTCTGTCGGTGCGGTGAGATCGAGGGCAGAAATCTGCGATGTCGGTCCTCTGAGTGTTGATGCGGGGAAGGTCAAGCGCGATGTCGTCGGAAGACAGGCGGAACCTGCAGGCACGGAGTCATCGTTCGGGTGACACCCTGACCTATACAGTTTCGACTGTTTAGCGTGTCTATGGCAGTACTTTCTTAGCATCCCGTTCATTGACTGAACAGACTTGTACGATGATTCATCGGTCGGTAGTGGTTTCGTCTTAGAGTGAGGTTCTACGCGTGCTGGGTTCCAGTAAATATTCCATTAGCATTTAGTTACATGTTTGACTCTTGAAGGCATTTTGCTTACCGCTTGCCTTAATGCTCAATATTTCGTTATTTTTACCACAAAATATATTTTTTGACTTCTTCATTTACTTAACTATCGTATAAACTCTTCAGGTTCAGCGGTAAGGACTGACCACCCTTACAACATGCCACTGATCTTTACTCCGAGTGACGTTTTGGCCTTGACAGGGTGGGTGGTAGTCCCTTTCTCCCAGCAAGCTATCGGAAAAAGCAGATAGATCCAGTCACAAATATACATCCTGTCACCTTAAAGTGGTTGCCATTTCTTATGTGTTCAGTCTGTAAACAAACTTAGAGTCAAGTTGGTACACCAGGCGGAACACAACAGAAAATTCTATATCGCATTACAGAATTAAGTCGCCCTTACAAGACACTACTGTACTTCAGCGCAAAGTATTTGTAAATGGAATACGTCGGTTACTGCTAGGCCACTGTAAACGTCAATGTCTTACTCCTTGATCTGTTCTCCTGAGTAACAAATATTATTTTACTTTGAAGGTATGATCTCTTCATTCTGCAGAGCTTGGGTTTATAACAGATGGTCTTCCCTCCAGTTTAAAGCAATAAATGCTGTTACTGAGTTCGTGTCATTGGTTTCCTCACTTCCTTTCTAAGCAGCTAGAGGTTCCTCACCTGTCTGCCAGAAGTCGCGTTGTTTCTTGCAGAGCTGACCCAAGCTGGGCCAGGGTAAAGACTGTAGTGCTACGGTGGGGGTGGCGGAGCCTGACCTTTGCGCGAGCCTGCAAGAACGCTTCGTTCACCGCCTCGTAGGTGATGCACCCCGGCCGACCTGCACGACTGCCAAAAATTAATTATTTTGACTTTTCCGTCTTTTTTCAAAAATTTTCCTGAATTTAAAATTTTATCTGAAAGTGTAATTACGTCATAAGGTAATAAGAAATGACAAATGCACGCTTGTTTGTAGTAGTGGGGGGGGGGGGGGGCATGGCATGAAAGAATGTGTCTTATTGCTGTTTTGTATGAGCAATTGTCTGAATGAATTTTGTATCATAGTCTGAGGTATGATGTTATTGGAACAACAAAAGTGTCTTAATCAAGACAGTCTCCAGACTCAGATTTAAACCCGAGCCCTTTCGAATACAGAGCAAGAATCCTGCCCTCTCCTCGGAGACCTTAGGTTAGGAAACTGCGCGGATGAAATCATATTTCCATTGCACCTACTCGATACCGGCGAAGCCGGCTTGGCTGGATCCAGACAGCATCAGTGCACAGTCTCTGCTGTCAGGGAACAGTTGAGACAGCGCCGTCACCCACATAAATGCCAGCAGAACAGCCGATCTGGGAAGAAAAACACAGGTTTGACACTAAGAGCATACGAACAGTTTAGCTGCTATTTGCAGATATGTAAGATATTATGATATGTAATAATATGTAAGAGTTACTGAGATATAATTTCATAAAACTTTCCCAGGCTGCAAGCTGTGCCAGATTCAAGACATAATCAGCCGGCGAGTCTGAATACGAATGTCAAGTGTCTACGGCTTGTTTAGGCCCAGCGCTATGTTTCATCCGGTGTGCGTACCGGCAAGTAGTTCTTGCTTACTGTTGAACCCGTCTGAATTTCTACAGTAGCCTATGCGTGCACCCTAAGGATGCAGGATTGTCGGGCTGCAGCCACCCCCCCCCCCCCCACCCAAAAGCAGAATTTAAAAACACGGGTTTTGCAGACACGATTATAGCAAACGTTTTAAATGATCTATGCTTCTGCCGAATTCAGCAATTGAAATCAGCTGATGAATAGTACATTATAATATTGAAAAATAAGACGAAAGATCTTAGGGTATATAATATGAAAATTAAAGAAAGCAAGAAATTTGGGTATTGTGATTTAAATTAGGTGAGCGAGTCACGAAACATGCAGTTATATTTATATGCATACAAGTTCAGCTACAAACACTGTTATGTGACAGTTATCTTATTACACCATTTTTATAACACAGTTTTTAAAATCAAACATAAATTATATAAACTTCAAGGTAAGGGGGGGGGGCGGCGGGGGGGTGAGGGATTCTGGACGCGCGCGTGCATAGGCCAGTGAATTTTACCTTTCTTTCTTTCTTTTTCTTTCTTTCTTTCTTTCTTTCTTTCTTTCTTTCTTTCTTCTTTCTTTCTTTCTTTCTTTCTTTCTTCCTTTCTTTCTTTCTTTCTTTCTTGCCACAAGGCAACCAGATAATTTCTAGAGATAAAAAATGTGTGTTCAGTTCTACTTGTGACGCGCGCTTATATTTATTAGCACTGTTTGTCAGCAGTAGACTTGGCAGATGTCTGCAGGTTATGGATCACATCATCTGTTACTGTCACAATAATTCGACAGATAATACATTGCACTAAAGAAAGGGATTAACTGATTTGCGTCTGCAATAAATGAACATCAGAATCACAGAATCAGAGATAAGTGGTACAGACTCTCTAAAGGGACAGTGCGAAAATATGTGTTCTTCACTGCAGTAAGCCTGCACATTTTCACTTTTATTCCAGTACGTCGACACTATCCTCTGACATAAAAACATAAGTTAGATACCATATATCAGGATCTTAATTTATAAGTTTGGTCTCCTTTCAATCCACCCTGAAACACTTAGAAGAAAATAGATACCGTTAAGATGTCCGCAGAGCTGCTTTCTACATCTGTCTTATTGCTGAATGACCAGACTGAAAGCACTAATACCTTAATATTTCATAGATCACCCATTTAAATTTTCTTACGCATCTGCGTGAAACTAGCATCTTCGAAGGAATGAAGGTTATAATATTCGATTGCAATGAAGATTAGACGTCCATTGTCATCACATGAGACAAGAGTAACTGATACAATTCAAATGGTGACATTTCGAAACCAATACAACTCCGGGAAATCCGAGTTCCCTTGATAAATTATATAACTACCGATAGAGTCCCATGCCGGTCCCACCTGCATCGTCATAAACATGACGTTATATCTTTGTTCGAGTCTTCCGTCCCACAGCTCGACCTTAGGTGGCAGCAAAGCGTAACAATGCTGACACTAAACCAACTCGAATCGCTGCGTTTTTATTGATTCAATGAAACAAAAAAAAAAAATTCTTCCGTGACTCGTGTATTGTTGAGTGACGTAAGGTCTGCTCTTTCCCTTTCTTCCAACATCGTGTAGATTTAAGCACTTAAAAATTCGTTCCCGTTTTTTACTTTAAGGTCGCGCCATGTTGACGAGCTGACATACGCAGGGTTACAGGAAGTCATTTAGTGTGAAATAGCACTTTCGAAAGGGAACTATGGTACGAATTATTTTCCAGTTTTCCCAAGGGTTCTGAAGTTTTAAAGGTGTTGTGTCTTCTCACCTACAGTGTAAATGCTCACACATGTACTTAACGTTTATGAATTTATCATATTACTGACGATACTTCTGCACCAAGATCTACATTACCTCGTAGTCAACTTTTTTTACGAGAGAAATTCGATGAAAATGCGGATTTTTATAAACGTGAAGCACGGAAAAGCTGATTAATTTATTTAAAGGTGTCTCCTCAACTGCTTAGCGTTGATGGAAAGGTGACCGTGAATGATGTTCGTGGAAAATAAAGTGAAATGAAGGTCTAAAAGTCCGGTTTAGTGTGCTATTTGAGAACTCTCCTGGATGACACACAAAACTCGGTGAGTGTCACCAAATCTTGAGACCAGAACCGAAATTCGGAATTCCAAAACATGAAGCAGGTTGGTAACAAGTCAGTCTCGACAACTACGTAGCAAGGGTAATGTCTATCCTTGGTCTCTCGCATGAAGGAAAGAAGGCAGGCTGAGGATGATTGAAAACAGGGTGCTTAAGAAGACATTCGGGGCTAAGAAGGAAGACGTAACGAAAGGACAAAGAAAAGTCCTCAGTAAGAGGCTTCATGATGTATGTACACCCATAACCAAAGAACAGTGGGCTAACGGAATCAAAGGTGAGACGGGCGTGGCATGCGGCAATTACGGGGTAGAACAAAAACGCATACAACATTTTGGTGGGGAAGCTTATAGGAAAAAGACAATTTGAAGGACCTAGACATAGTTGGGAGGGTAATATTAAAACGGATTTTAAAGGTATAAGATGGGAGGATGTGGACCAAGCTCATGTGGCTGAAGACAGGGACTGGTACTAGTTCTAGTGAACCATGCAGTCAGCTTTTGAGTTCCTTAAAATGTGAAAGATTTTTTGACCGGCTGAGGCACTTTTAGTTTGTCAAGAGGGACTTTGATACATGCAGGCGGTTGGTTGGTTGGTTGGTTGGTCGGTCGGTTGGTTAGTTAGTTAGTTAGTTAGTTAGTAACGTAAGGCTTATCCAATGACCATAAAGATAATAATGCAATGAATTGCATAGGCGCTGTAAACTTAGTTTCAGTCATTTCCTGACTCACTGTGGTCAGACCTTCACCCACTGCCCCCGTGCACAGTTACTGCTTTTCCCAGGCAAACAAAGGGATGACTCAGAATGCTGCTAGTTGTCGCTTGTCACTGCGACGAGGAGCATTCTTTGGATGGGGATGAACGTGGTGGTCAACAGACAAGAAGGTCATCGACATATGTCCTGTGGGGGATGGCAACCCTACACTCTGAAGGAAATTCAAGAGTTTGCGTTTTTAACCTAATCCACAAACACTCTGTAGCGCCCTCCATTCACGTGTTACCTCACGATTTAAGTTCAAACTGAAATAAATATAACGTTTATCAAAAATTCAATTCCTACCTCATAAAAATACGCCGCGTCTATATTAGAAAAACCAGTCGGTTAATGCTGCCAGGGACATAATCACTAGTGTCTCTGAGCGTCATAAAAATCCCATACTTTGTAAATATTTCTGTGGGCAAAACGCTGACTTATCTATGATGTTAAAGAAATGGGTGTGATTAAAAATTCAGATTTTTTTACTTTTATTCTTGTTGATTTTTGAATGAAAGATAAAAGCGTAAAAAGAAAGAAAAAAGGCATCGTTTCATCTTCCTCTTATACCCAGCGACCGGTCGGCCAGTCTGTAATCGTGACTTTGTACACGTTGGTAAAGACTTAAACAGCGGCCGCTAATTTCGATGAAACATCAACGTCGTGGGCCGAATTCTCAGTTCCCATGTTACGTGCATCAATGGCAGATATCATTACAACTTTGGAATAACGTAGGACTATAAACAAACACTTGCTGTAAAAATTCGTCATGAAATAGTTGATTCGTGTCTTTGAAGAAATTTCCTCCCTCTGCTTTAACAGGATGCGTACATTTGTAGGTCAGTGAGTTGATGTCACTTGGTCTTCGTCCTTGAGTAAAGAGTGAATCTGTATGCGGTCAGCAAAAATATGGCATAAAATGCAACGTAGTATGTGAAAGACCGAGTCACTAACACGCTAAAATGGATTTCTTTAATCGGCGAGATTTTTAAATTAACACACCAATTAAATTCGCCGTAGCGAGCCGGAATAGTTCAGACAGCATAGTTTGTAGGCTATGGGCTAGATGGTACGGAGTTCGGATTCCGGCAAGGGGGTAAAAACTTCCTCTTTCCAAAACGTTCCGGCCCTCTCTGGGACCCGCCCCTGTTCAATTGTTACCGGAATTATTTCCCGGGAGGTTAAGTGGCTGGGGTGCAAAGTTGATCACTTATCTCTGTCTAGTGCCAAGATTAAGAATGAGTGGAGCTATACCTCTGCTCAGTCTATACGCCTGCATGGCGTCGACAGGGGCAACTTTTTCCTTTACCCTTTAATGCATTCGCCGTTTCCCACATTTCAGAGGTCGTGTTTCTTAAATTCCTGCCAGTAAGATGTTCGATAATACAAGTGTTACTTCGTTTCATGCAGAAAGTAACGCTTACAGTATCATAGCGATCCGCATGTATGATTACATTTTAAATAATTGACAGATTTTTATAAAACTCGAATGAGGGTGTAATGTGAAGGGAAGGATGTACCTTGTAGAAACTCTTCTAATTTAATACAGATACCAATATCACAAATCGCGCTGTAGCTGAAAAGTTATGGCGCTTGAACCACTGTATTTATCAAGTAAGCCGACCCCAGTGGCCCCGCGGTCTAGGGCGTAGGTCTGCGGCCAAGCGCTTGCTGGGATCGTGATTTCGAATCCTACCGGGGGCATGGATGTTTGTCTCTTGTACACTGTGTGTGTTGTCAGGTATAGGTCTTTGTGACGGGCCGATCCGTCGTCCAGAGGAGTCCTACCGAATGTGGTGTGTCTTTATGTGTGATCAAGTAAAAATACAAACTTTCTACACCTACTGTGAACAAATAGGTAGAAGAGGGAATGACTACGAAACGAAAATATTTATCAAGTAAGTCATGGCTGTATAATCGACCACCTCAGACCACCCCACTGCGTGCATTTGTAGTAGAAAATTACAGGTCCGCCAAGAGTGTGTTACGGCGCAAGTGACAAATTCTTTTCCGGCCCCACAACCAGGGCAGGCCGGCAAGGGGACAGATAAGGAAACAAAGCAGAGAGCGTCGTAAGCAAGCTGGCGGCTGGCCGCAAGTCCTGTCAACATGACAAGTCACTACCCAATTACTGCCGAGAACGACAAAAAAGACATGCAACATAATCGAGCCCGGGGCTCCCTTCCGGACCGCCAGGCCCCGGCAATGCGTATCGGCTCCCTCCCCCCCCCCCCCATCGGCACTTGTAAAATATTCAGGTTTGATTCCACCCATTTCTTCGTCCCGGAGATTTGGCTTTTATATAGGCGTACGTAAATCCGTTTTTTTTTTTTACAGAAAAGAAAGCGCTTTCTTGACATAAAAGGAACGTTACAACTTTTGATAGAGCATGGGCTAACGCAAGAGCCCAGAACTGATGTTCTTACGGTGCCGACAATTAAGATTACTGCCTTCTGTTTGAACCACCGTAAAGTCTGGTAAACATTTACCAACAATTCAGAGGAAGACAGCTTATACCGTGAAGCTGGAGGCAGTAAGTTTGCCTAAGAATAAGTTTCGACCATACCAGACGGCGTTATATTCTGGAAGACTCTAATCCTCAACAAGGGAGTCGATTTCTGAAAGAAGCCCAGTGGAGTCACCTACCTGTTTGTGACGGTTACTGACACCATTATCAAAGTACGTATGTTACACGAACGCAACGAGTCTTACCCAGATGTAGAACTGATTTCTCTCCGTTTTCAGTACGTGATACAATATTCCGCTTGAGCACGCCCATATCTAATCCTGACGTGGCTGTGTCGCGTTGCCTAGCGGAGGGGCGAGCAATAGGGGCTGTGTGACCTGAATCTTCGGTTGACTAATTGCTGCGATGGATCTAGGCCGCTTACAAATCGATTGCGTGAGATAGTTGGAAGGAAGTTTAATAGAATTTGTGTGCCATGGAGAAACGGAAATGAAGCTGTGTTTCGTCCTTGATACTTTAAAATAAACAAGAAACCCTCACCTTTGTTTCTGTAAGTTAATTATTCTAAACGTAAGCATGGATAAAATTGGAATGTTTCGAAGGCAGAAATTCGGTCAAGAACGTGCATTTTGTGTGTGAAATTCACGTCTCTAATGCTGCATGAATAAGCAACGGCTTAATTAGACGATTCTCTGCCGGTTTATCCGGTAGTCAGACAAAGGAAGATGTTAATCACCTCACTTTCTCTCTCTGCACAGTACGTAAAATCAGGAAGCCTGAACACAGGTTGGAAAAGGCGGCTGTTTAACTTGAAAGGGCCTCATAAGGCAAAAACCATAGTTCTAACCCTTCTCCCAGTAGAAGCAATAATAAAATTTGAGAGAGGATCATGTACCTAAATGTATGCTGTGTAATAACTGTCCCATGCTTGGTGATTACGAATATCTTTGGTTTATTCTAAAGTGCGAAACTTTGTGAGTAGCCTGCATGGAAAGTGTATAAAATTGACGTTAACTTTTTAAAGACCAGTGGCAGTTTAAGTGCGCCACCTGCTTTAATGTAAAAAGGTGGCTGCATTTTGTAAAAAGAGTGAATTTATTGGGTTCACGCGTTCCTTAACACAGTGTAGTATGAGTTTCCTAGACAGCATTAAGTGGTTCGTATTCGTAAAGGATGCCGCTGTGTGTTCGAGGAGGCAAAGGAGAAGCAGGCTGTCCATCAGGAAAGGTGTTCTGCTTTAGAAGCAGCCGATTCGCCCTAAGATGGGCTATGCCTGCCCTAGCTGGAAGTCTGTTTCCCGCATCCACTTCGAAATGCTGCAGATGTTAGAAACCTAATGTCTTTGTACTGCGAATACTGCATGTTGGTGTATGGGTAAAAGGCAAATTCAGGGGGATGTAGGGAGTCGAATTTTCGCCGACTGCATCAGTGCACTCACTACCGGAGGGATTCGACACAGTTACTGGTGACGGGAAAAACTGGCGTAGCTGGAGGGGGGGGGGGGAGGGGTGCGGCCGCCCAGGGCGGAAAAATAGACTGCAAAGTGATATCTTAAACAAAAGGTTGATTTTCTGCCTGCAGCAATTTTTAAGTTATTGAACCAAGTGGCAGGAATTTAATAAATGATTGGATTTTTTAAATTCGTAATTTGTGTTAGAATCGACCACTGTGACTGCTCGCCCCGGCCGCCAAAAACGGGGCTGCACAACTGCACGCAGCAGAAAGTGTTGGTCGGAACAGCAGATTTTCTTCAACCTATAAAGTAACATACAAAAAATCGTGCGGTCTGTAAGTAGATAGTACAGTCAGGGAACCGGTGGTGTTCGTTTATATTAGCATATGAATTGTTGCTGTTGGTCTCTGGAGTCGCTCCCTGTTTAATTATTGTGTCACACAATACATTTACAGCACAGACAGCATAGCCTTGGCAGTATGAACAAAACTTCCCACGACATGACCTGAGGGTCATTTTGTTCAAATCTTTAATTCACGGGACTGTCATTTAGGAAAGGCAAAGCTTTATCCGTTCTTAACTAAATACCATAATGTGAAAGTGTGTGTGTGGCAAAGGTAAAGCTCCATGCATTCTTAACCTTGGCGCTAGATAGAAGTGACACGTCAGCTTCACGAACCAGCCGTCTTATCTCTGGTGAAAGCGTTCCTAGTATCCAGTGAATAAAAGGTTGTGTGGGTTCCATAACCGGTAATAACTCCTTGGAGAAGACAGAAGGTTTTTCTCCTGCTATGCATTGAAAGATTCCCTCGGCCGTCCAGCCCGCAGATCACCCACTCACCCATAGTGACTCTACTTTTCTGGCCTCCAGTCATTCGGCTTAATTTAAGATCACGAAACGATTAACAATTAAGCTTTCTGGTTGGGCTATATAATGGGTGTGAACACTTCGGAGAATCGACACCTCTGTTGTTCGTGCCGGTAGTCGAATATCTCTTTAGCCGTCTTCCAGTTCGTAGCTTGGCCACTATACTGACTGACGTGCTCCACCCTCGACTTTATTTTACTGCGCCTAGTTATGAGAACTTCAATTCGGGCGAAAGTATGTTTCTGCGATGTGGTGCCGTAAACCTTGACGGATATATACCGACGTTTCGAATGAATCTTCAATGAAGTTGTGTAATGGAAAGGGGCCGAGTACCCTGAATATGGTGGCAACAGTTTACTCCGAAACGTCAGTAGATTTCTACCAGACTACTCGACGACACATCTCAGAAGACAGTATTCTTCACCCAGTGTTACTGAAGATTTTCAAGTAGTCAAGATGGCGGGTCAAAGCCACTTCCATGTCGATATGAAGGCACGAAAATATTTCTTACTGTGTGTTGGATAGCGGAGAGAGGGGTTGGAAAGTAGTGCCCCATCCTGAGGCCCTTATCATCCTTAATTTCCTTCTCGATATTATGACATCAATGCGGGTATCATCTTTAAAAACCTCAGTGCGGAGGCTATTGGTGACATTCAACGACACGATAGGCCTACAGACTAGGCTACTGATAGTGTTGTAAAATACACCATCACAAACAAATAGGCCTACTACACAGCGTACGCAGTTGAAAAAGCGCCATTAATAACATAAAATAAATAACATCTCAGTACCTCCATTAAATACAGGCCACGACGGCTTGGTTCCAGCTTTTCGAGTTCAAAATCATGTCGTCATCCTACACTGTATACCTCATTCGCTAGAAAATCGTAGTTAAATCAATCAAGAAAGGACGGTTAGTAAACGAGCAAAATTCTGCATGTTACAGATGGGCAGAGGTGGCCAAACTGTCGATCGCGGCCAGCTGTTTGGTCGATCCCGGCCGCTTTTTGGTCTATATCAAAATTTATTTGCCGCCTCATTACGAGCAATAGCTCGTCGTTAATCAGTATTTTTTTGGATCAGCCTACCCCTGCGAAGAAGCCTTCTACCCGATGAAGATAATTAAATCAAGATGCGGAAGACGTCTTACCAATGAACGTTTAAATACTTCTTTTATTTGTGCCTAAGTAATTATGAACCCTTTCAAGCAGTGTCATGCATCAACTTCGCAATAGGAAGGTTAATGCAAAACACCTTTTAATTATGGTAAATAGTTTTAGTTTGAAAAGACCCGTTTTTAATAAATGAAAGAATTGTACTTTTATATGTTTGATGTTATTATGCTACTTTACATTTCTTTGCCTGATTGATCTAATATTAATACATTATGTCCTATGGCTTACCGCGAAAGATTTTCTGCCTTAAAGTAGATGACTGAGTCCAAAAATCTGGCCACCTGTGCGGTACAGAGACTCATAAGCGAATGTGAAGGAGTCTTCCCACAAGGAGGGTTGTGTTTACCTGGTTGGAGCTGGCGTGCAAGCTATGGTGTATGCTGGAGCTCGCCTGCAAGCCATGGTGTATGCTGGAGCTCGCCTGCAAGCCATGGTGTGTGGATGATGACCAGTGCGGCCCTATTACTGATGGCTCACGCAGCTCGTGGCGGCGAATCTGCTGCTGTCCGAGAATCTTATGCAAGATGCAGCAGATTCCGCAACATCCACCGCTCTCGCTAACTATTCCTTTTCTGTTATCCCCTCCTCACTTCCGAAAATTAACGGGCTACTCAACTACTTGCACACAGGTCAGTTTATCAGAAATACTACTGTTCACTAAACTGTGAATCTGGAGGCCACATAATATTACAATTTATTTTACTTTCTTTTAGTTACCGCATAACCTTGTGTCAGATGAAGGTGATGAGTCGCCGAAACATGTAGCCATCTATGCTTGTTATGATATAGAAAAGTGAAACAAATTACAGAACCTAGTAGCATCACAAATGTTAACGTAAGTTCAGATAACTGGAAAACACACCCATGAAATATAGCCTATTCGTACTGACAGTGGCATGAATTTAGCGTAACCGATCACACCATGCTGCCGCTCTAATATCTCGGCTCTTTCTTTATAAATTGCTGTAGAGTTCACATGTGACCGGCCTCGCGGTGTTGTATTCACGAAGCCATAAATCAGTTAAAAAGAAGTGCCCTTCTTCCGTACTTTGGACAATGTTTTACGACGTACAATAAAGGATGAACACGCGCGCTTTCAGGATGAGCATATCGCCGCAGCCTTGTCTGCGTAAGGTCGTCCTTTAGGAAAGGTTACAACAATATTTATCGGATTTATTATTTTGCTGACGGGTACTATGTTTAAAAATTTGCTACGGACCGGCTTCCAGTATGCCTGGTTATTGATGAACTGATTACCACGTGTCACAAACACAGAACATTAAATAAAACGTGATGTAACCAGCCTACTCTATGGAACTTTTTACGTAACGCACGTAGTTTTAATGAAAACTGTTTTCTCGAGGACTGAATTTTCCTGACACGTCAAGTACTAGGTGAAACAAAAATAACTGCAGACAGGAAGCGATCCATGGCCTACAGTTTAGAATGCTGGCTTAGTGTGCTTCAATACCAATGGAAGACCTACGCCTAACCTTCGAAGCGAGCTGGTTTCAGCAGGTAACCACCATGTTTAGCCCAAGTTTCGTATTTTATTGATTTCATGCGTCCGATGTGCAATACATTTTAGATTATTTAATTGACAGGTTTGAAAATAAATGGGTTGAAAAGAGCACAAAACTGCCACGCTGGTTTACATCTGGTGTAGAAGTAGACTGTGTCTTTTTGCTTTTATTGAGCTATTCCCGACTGTTTGAAGCGTTTTGTCACTGTCAGCGGCTTCCTTAGGTTTTTACTGGGGTACCCTAATAAAAACCTTAGACAGCCCATGAACTACTAATGAAATAATGAGTAGCAGTCAACTGCTCCTTCACTTGCTAACAGCTGCCAGTACCTGCAGAAAACACACACATACAACAATACTTTCTCAGTGTTCAGTGAAATTGAGCAGGCAGCCCTAATATTTTTTATCCTAACGAAACCGTATTTCTACTCTGCGCTATAGTCTATATGAAGAGGAAGTTACAGTCCTTGAGAAAGGGTTAACACAATAGTCCCAAACCAACAGAAATACTGCAGTGTTTTACATACTGAACGGTAAGGCTGAAATAATGATGACAATACTACTCAAACTCAGACTGTTACTTTATTTGCTCTTTTAATGCATATTCGTCACCCTTCGCAGTCTTGGTTCAGACTATAACCTTTCGTCTCCACGTCTTTCTCCTATTCTTATCTGTTACTGGGTGGTTTACGATTGCGTTACTCCCGTGGCATTTTGCTTCCCGAACCGAAGTTTTTAGCACACCGGGACAGAGCTTTTGCAAAACCCCATAAAACAGGGACGAATAGGATGTCTCTTCATATATGAAAAAGCAATCATTCGGATCATATCCCCTACGCTGTAGCTGCTGTAAGCTCGTGTTTGATTGATGCCTTTTACTGTCAGCAATGCAGTTAGGGAGTAAACGTAAGTACATATACATCATTGGCTGTGACTAACTGATGGGCACTGATGAGAGCGACTCTGTTGCCCGTTCAGCGTGTGTCGGCTGATCTGGGTATCGGTATGAACTGTGCTTATCTGTGACCAGTGCTGGTCTTTCGAGAATCCAAAACGAAGGTTCGTGTGTGGGTGTAAAGAGATTTCTTGATTGTGTACCGCATGTGACGGATTATCATAGTGTGAAGGGTTTCACATGGCAGCGTTGCTTCCAAATTCATGCTTTGCATATTAGTAGTTTTTAGGGTAAGTTGTACACAGCCGTGTTTGATTGTTGGTGGACACACGTCGTGACGGAACTGTGATTTCTATGTACTTCTTACAGGTATAATTTAAGATGAATATGGAGTTCTCGGCACGGACCAAACGACCTACTATAGTTCTCATAGTTCTCATAATTTTTTAAAACGAAAAAGTGTATACTCCAAAATAGGGGGAAATTGGTAGTGCATGCAAGTAATTCGGTTATATTCGGTTACGTTACGGAATAAAACTGCCATGCTCAAGGACAGAAATGGGACACCTTGTAGTCAGTAGCACATCTGATGCGCATGCATTTCCCATGTTGATAATAATTCTGCACTAAGTAGAAAAAAGGTATGGCTCTTGTCAATGTCTTTTCCCGCTGTGCCATGTCAGGTTTCTTAGCAGTCAAGTCTGTCCATGTATCTCGAGGTGTTCAGTTTCTGTTCCAGCCTTCTGTGTGACATCTCAGAATGTTCTTTGGCATTCTTTCTTCGTTCATTATTAATGTGTGTCCAGTGGAACATCCCGCGACAGCCACCATGCTCACAAATATGGTAAAAGGAATACCCTCCTGTATGACATAGCAGAACTATCACACATGAGAACATTTTTTATATGGCTAGTGGTGGGATCAGCTGTAAAGGTCAGTCAGCACTGTAAGATGTATTTTTCAGATATATATATATATGTATATGAAAACAGTTGCAATTAATTATGTAGTATATAATATCATATGTTCAGTATTGTGCTGTGTCAGATTCTACTGTTCATCATGATGATGCAAATGATTCATGGGGTCAGGCAGAGCTGCCTGTCATTGCATGGTGGAGGGTATGGATGGGATTCATGTGGCTTTTAATACAGCACAGTGGCAGGTGCTTGTGAACACAGTAACTTTGGTTTCTGTGAAAGGTGGGGAATATTGAACACTGATTATTTATGAATATGCATCAGATGGTTCGCAAGCCACACAGCTTGTGACATTTAATATTCTTAGAACATTGGTGTGGAGCCTTGAGAGGCCGTCTTCTCCTGATTGTGGTACCCAGGCACCAGAGTACAGGCATCATAACCCACAATGTGAGGCTGTACTGGCATGTAAGGGCCATATATTATAACATATACAATACTGCAAAGCAGGGCTGGCCAACTAAACCCATGGGAGGGCCACATAATTTGTAAGTACCTGCCTGAGGGCCATACTTGTGTGTGTGTCAAAAAGGGGGAGGACTGAATTAACTAGGACACCGTTATTTGCAAACAGTGACATGTGTTTTTATTGCTATTTATTGAAGAAATTTTTGGGTTTCCCATCCTGTTGTGTTTGTATAATACTATATCAGTTTTTTCAGTCGATAATAACTTATTCCTTTTAATATTATTATTATGTAGCTACATGTTTCGACCCATGAATGGCCATCATCAGGCATAAAAATATGAAATAGAAAAGAATTTTCTGTATTATGTTCTGTAGATGTATTGTGTTTGTTAAATTGTGTTATTGAAACTATTCATGTGAATGAGGGCTGCAAATACTCTCCTGCTGGGCCACATGCAGCCTGTAGGTTGCATGTTGGTCAGCCCTGCTGCAGGGGATACAATTCGAAGATCTGATTCCATTGACTGGCATTATTTCTTCCTTGTTTGAAATATTAGGTTCCTCTCGAATGTGGACATAAAACAGTGTGTTAGATCTTATTATAGCAATGGGCACTGAAAGTGAAGGCAGGGGGGGGATGACCATGTCCTGATGCCAGTGCATTCCATTGCTGAATGTTAGCGGTGCCTGCTTAGAGCCATACAGCAGTGCTTGAAATGGAGTCAGCATTAAGACAGGCTGCCATGGTCATAAAGGTGTGCGGGTGGAGTGAAGCTCAGTGTCAGTGTGTTGTATGACATTGTCTCAACTTCAGGAGCTGTATGAGCACGTAATTGAATGTGCTGAAATGAACCTGATACGATGGGATGAAAAATGGTAGTGGTATATTTTAAAGGGATGTGTTACTGATATTTTGGTAGCACTTCTTGCACTGCTGACTGTTTTTCATTCTGTTGAACGTACATGAATAGGGACCATAAACTTACATACTGTTGTTGTTTGGGACATGACAGTGTGGCCAGGTAGGTGGGTATTGGTAATAGAGGAGAACATACTACCTCAATCTCAACTTGAAAAATTGGCAGGTTATATAGAAGTGGGGGCAGAAGAAATGGGTCACACAAGATAGAAGTGCCACAGTAATAACAGTAAATGTTGTTACGTATTGGCATGTGTTTCCTTCAGTCACCGTGCTTTAGTTAAAGGTTACTTCATGCTTTAGCCTGATGATGGAGACACTGTTTGCCTTTTTAATATATCCAAAGAAAGATGTCCCACGGCTGTGTTTTGTGTGTACCATTTTTTGTCTGCTGTAGTCTTCTAGATATAAATGAACTGAACACATGAAGCAAGTAATCACACTCACTCACCAGTACTGAATTCCTTTTATGCCAAAGCAAATTCTTTACATTATACTTTCAAATATTTCGTATCTTTCTTTCGTCCATATAGCGTAAGACTGTGTTCCACACCCATGAAGTATTATATTCCAGAGTAAGAACGAGAAAGACTTTTAAGAGCATGATTTGAGTTTCACACAGCAGTGCCTTTTGGGGGGGGGCGGGGGGGGGGGAACAGAACTTTATTTTA